>JADDOH010002624.1:0-96080 GCA_016648135.1 Agrypnia vestita | reverse complement strand
CATATTATGACATTTTACAGAAAAATGTCCCACCCGTGACGATGGAATGCCTGTTAAGGTGTTTTAGTAGCAATAATTATTCTAGTAGCAATAAACTTTCTAATCAAATTTTAGAAATGATCATTCTTTTGAAATTAGTAAGAATTTTATAAATTTTACATACAAATTATAGAGAATAACAGTTGTAAAAATGAGAAAATTGTTAATAGTAAATTAAATATTACAAACAATCTGATCCTACTTACAATAGTTATCTTATAAATTTGTTAACATAGTCCAATCAAATATAAGGAAAGCTCCCAGATTCGGAACACACATAAAACTTTTAAAAATTTGATAATGTATGTATGTTCTTTTGACGCAGTTGGTGAGCGTTGCATTGTGTAAAGTGATCACTTAAGCCAGCTCACACAGGCTGCAAGCCGTGGGCCATCGTTTAAGAGACTTCCTTACACGTTTCTCACATAAATAACTTCGTCTCTAAGAGACTTATATAATTCATCTTAGCTTAATTATTTAGTCATCTCCCATACATTTATTTAAATTTTGTTATGGTCTATACTTCATTACGATTTTCAATTTTTAGTATACGTTGTATCCTTCTGAAGGGAATATTGATCCCATGTTGATATTTTCAAAAAATTGGTGGTGAAAACAGAGTTTTTTTTTATAAATTATATATAATTAGATTAAATAAAACTTCTTATATTCCCAAATATTCGTTCAAATTAGTATAATTTCTATCATTTACATAGATTATTTAGACTTGAGCTTAGTTGTATATAATTTAATATTTGGAAACTGTTCAAATGATTATCTTATACAGATTGCATTATATTTCTCTACCTATATCTTCGTCCTTAGATTTAAGGCAAGATTCTAAATTTTAATCCTCGGGAATAATTAAATGTAATATTCCGCAAATGTTGAAAACACCTGCCTGTAATTGAACTCAATACCGAATCGAAAGGAAATAATTAGAGAAACCCTAACTGTAATATTATCACACAAGCACTTATCAAAGGTAACGTTCTTGGCAAACAATGTTTTATATTTCCAATTGTAGGCACCACAGCCTCGTACAAAGCTGTACAGAGATGAACTAAACGCCTTATTTTGGTGAGGAGATCGGGTCACGTTTACACTGCAGTTAAAGTATTTATTGCTTAATTATATCCTCTAATAAACGAAGCATATTTTTATTACAGACATTATTTTTATTTTTTTAAATTTCGTTCCAAAACCGAGACTTTTCAAGGAAAACTTTTTATTTCATAATAAAAAGCTACATAAATATTTTCTAAAATATATTTTACAATTTAAGAGTATTTAATCTGATCTTAAATACTCTTAAAAAGCTCGGAAGTAATTTTACTTCTCGCGACTTATTTACTAAGATATTATACTTTTTAAGAGTAGGTATTTAGTTTGACCTTTTCATAAATATTTCAAAATTTACTATATCGTGAGTAATTTCCTTAAACAAATCAAACGTACTGTAACCAAACTGTGTAGTAAGATATTTACTTTATTCCATGCCTATATTTTGGTGGCCTATAATTACTGAGCGCGAATTTCATAAATATTTTGATCTTTTAAAATGCGCAAAATTAAAAAAAATATTATTTTCAATATCCTAATGTAATACGTATATGAGAATGAATGGAGCATTCACATCGGGCTTTAATATAACAAATGGGTGTGAAAATGGGTTGCGTTATGTCACCACGGCTTTTCAACTTGTACACGAATAACTGAAGGAACTAAAAGTAGGAGTGAGAATGAAGGGATTCAGTATTTCATGCCTAACATATATGCAAATGACGCAGATCTGGTAGCTAATAGGAAAACTGATTGATCTGCAATACTTGGTGATCAATATGACAAATGTATGCGTGGTATTGAACTTCTGATGAATGTTAGTACGTTGAAAGTAACGGTATTCGAGAAAGACGACGGTTAATGGTAAACAACAAATGATACTGCAATAAGTGAATAGAAAGGGATATTAAGAGAAGGGTCAAAAACGAAAATAAGGTAAAAGGTTCTCTGAATACCATTATGGCCAATAGGAATCTGTCACAAATTAGTGAAGCCTGTATTTGTGCAAGAAAAAAATGATTAATGAAATAATGAAACTTAATTCGCTTAAGCGCATGCGAAGAAAACTCGTGTTCGATAAAGCGAAGAATAAACAAATTGAAAGCGAATATAATGCTGGCTATAGCAGCAGGAACAAGAAGCCTACACGATTGACCTGGAACTATCAGATAAACCAGATTGTAGAGGATGGCCCTGTTAAAAGATTCAATAATCGAAGGGTGTGCATGAAAAGAAGTATGTGCCAGGATAGAAGAGTAGGACATTATATCCCCTAGGTCCACGCCTGCGAGAAAACGGCAGTTATATAATTCGTATTATAGACGGTATAATATTACCTGAGAAAACCATCCGATATAATGTATATTCATCTGTTTGTTGCGTATTACCATTTATAAAACAAAATTAGTCAAATTAATATAAATTAAATAAAGTACAAGCAGCGATATATAAAAACATTTTCATCGAGAAATAGTTATTTGGAATAAAATGTTACACATTTCACATAAATAAGATTAAAAATTAAAAAAAAATTAAATTATATTATATCACCCACGTATTGTAGCCAGTCAATCATTTTTTTTGATTGAATAAAACTTTTCGTTGGATTCTTAAATGTTTCATTCCTACAGGAAGATCGCTGAAGTATTTCTATAGTGTGGGCGTAATGGAAGTGACATAGCATTTAGTAGTAGGTACTTGGACAGTTCTGGGTTCTTAAACATCACTTATCATTACGAAAATGTCAGAGCTATTTTCGGAGTCCATATTATTGAAACACTTTGCGGGTGTTTTAAGTTTCTTGGCATAAATAATTCGACTAGTGTATATCTCGGATGACCTTTGACTTTTGTACTGAGTTCTATTCTGCCTTGTGACATCGGCCACTCTGTCTGTAGAATAATACAAGGAGTAAAAAGAAAAGAAATTCTCTAAAAAAAACATTAAAGATAATACATTAACAGAATTTCTAGCAGAAATTATTATATAGTTTTTTCTCAATTTTATTTAAATGTAGTTATGTATGTTTTTTAACGAGACCTAAGGACTACCATGAAATCAGTAATAACATATGGAGCGAAGTCCCTTAAAGACCAACGGAGGCTCTTCTGGTTTAAAAATAAAGTATTAGGGACAATACTGCGACCTAGAACCTAGACCCGGTATTGCAAAAGATACGTGGAGGAACAGTAGCAATGCAGAAATTCGGACCCTATCACAACACCTTGTCATAACCAGCACCATCAGATCTAGCTGACTAGCTAGAATAGGACATGCATATCGGGGAAGCAGCGACAGAGCCATTAAAATGGTACACATGGCTAAACCAACAGACAGCGCCTCATGGACAATGTACTATCTTATCAGGAGAAGCTAGGAGGGTAAGAGGGATGAGAACAGGGAGCAGAAGGCAATGGTTCGGAAGAAGTGGGAAGGCATCATACAGGTGACTAGAGCTTTACAAGGATAACGCGGCCATCAGAAGTAAGTGAATTTGATTTACTCCTTTTATTATTATTTTATAACAATTAGGTATGTTTGTGTATTTAGGAAGTATTTTTTATTGTCTGTTTGCCTGTCTGAAAAACTTTCTTTTTTTTCTTTTTCTCTTTCGTTTGTTTTTTCTCTTTATTTTCTTTTTCCTTACTTTTTTGTTTTTATTTTCCTTTTTTCTTCTTTTTTTCTTTTATACTTATTATTTAGTAAATTACATATAAAATTACCGTTAGTTACTCATAAAGCTTTGATAATTAACAATTTGGAAACCTTCAAAATCCTAAGAAAACACAGCAATATCTGGTGAAAAACATCACATTCATCACATCAGCTGGTCTCCGATCCTAATTTGTTTCCTCTTCAAACCGAAAAAATCCTCCCCGCTGCGTGACCCGATGTCCTATTCGAATAAGTTAACAAAATTGTGTATTTAATTTAATAATCAATTACATAATGACAGGGAGTGCTCCTCTCGAAACTATAATATTGATAAAAGATTAATTATCTTAAAAAAATAAATTAAATAGATATCTATTTGCACAAAGAAATTGGTTGTTTGCAATATTTGATTTGCTACACTTTTTCTGATTTATAAAATTTCTGATTTATCTAACTGTGATCCTGTATTATTTGTATATAAAATTTCTAGCCCCTTATTAAAATCAAAACAATGGTTGGTTTCCAAACGATGCTTAGAAAGTTTAGAATAATTTTTGCTGTGTAGGCATCTTAGGTGCTCCTTAATTTAATTTACTTTATTATATAGGGTTAGCTTGTGGGCTTTTGAGAATACAACATCTTGGCTTGAATAAAGCTCTTCTTGAGCTGGTTCGATATTGCGATGACGAGCACGTTAATGCATTATTTGGAAAAAATCACTTGGAATACCTATATCAAAATTTCTAGAAGTTTTGCCGTTATAAAAATTATTACAAATATTATTAATGATTTTTAATTTTTAGTAAATAATATATCCTGATGAAAAGACCGAAACATGTTGATAATTCAATAAATAGGGAGTATATACGAAGTGTTTTCTTTTTATTAATATACTTATAATAATTTTGTAATTGTTACATTCTTACCACGGGCTAATATGCAGCCATGTTTTATTTCTACAGCATTATATTTTTAGCTGATTAATCTAATATTGATGGTTGTGTAATATATTGGATATTATTACATATTATTAAATTAGTAACATTGCGAAAGTATTATTGCATCCATCCTATTGAAGATACAGTATATGAAACCGATAGAGGTAATGTTACACCAAGTGGTTTATGAAATATTTTTAGTTAATTCAAATTAATAATTATGAATATTATTATTACTGAAATTATTTCTCAGAAATAGAGCGCAACCGGATCTCGTGAAATCTAGTGAGTTTGGGATACCTACCTTATTACAATAAATAAATGTATTAAATAAATAAATACATATCTAAACTATTACGAATATTCAATATTCAGTTCGTTTAGTAGGTACATTTTTAGAACCATTTATTTTATTACTAGGTTTATATTATAGGTATTATTATTAAGTATATATTTTATAATATATAACTAATTAATACACACTAAACATAAACATATACCACAATTACTTCCCAGTACGCATACAAAAATATATATTGTACAATATGATTAATAAAAATATATTTTGTTTTCCCCACATATATTTTCAAATTATCAACATGTTTCAGGATTAATGGTCCCTTCGTCAGGATACAATTTATATCTATACCTATAAAACTCAATGTCTTTCTGTCTGTCTGTCGGTCTGTATGTTCTCTATACAAAACCACACCGTTTGTCCGATTAGATTCAAATTTTGCATACTTATGCTTTGGGACACGGCGGGTAACATAGGCGACATTTCCCCAATATTCTCAAACCCGTTCTCCTCCCCCTGACATATTTTCGATGCAAATCTGTACCGTTTGATCGATCGAACTCAAAATTTGGAAACTTATTCTTTAGGACTCGGCGGGAAAAATAGGCGATAATTCCTCCCTATTCTTTTACCTCTTCCCTTCTCCCTGACATATTTTCTGTACCATTTGACCGATCGGACTATAAATTTGGAAACTTATTCTTAAAGACTCGGCGGGTAACATAGGCAACATTTCCCCCTACTTTCTTACCCCTTCCCCTCGTCCTGACATACTTTCATGCAAATCTGTACCGTTCGACCGATTGGACTCAAAATTTGGTATCTTATTCTAAGGACTCGGCGGGAAATATATGTGACATTTCCACCCTATTCTTTTAACCCTTGCCTTCCCTGATATATTTTCAAGGTAAATGTGTACCTTCCGACCAGTCGGACTCAAAATTTGGAAAATTATTCTTTAGGATCCGACGGGTAACATATTCCACATTTCCCCCCTATTCTTTCAACCCTTCCCCTCGACTGATATATTTTAGATGTATTTAGATTGACCGATTGGACTCAAAATTGTAAATTTATTTTTAAGGACTCGGCGGGTAAAATATGCGAAATTTTCCTCCTATTCTTTTAACCCTCCCCCTCCGCTTATATATTTTCGATGCAAATCTATACCATTCGAATCGAACCATTGTTTATCCTCACAAATTTATTTTAAACTTAATCCTTAACCCGTGCAACGCCGGGTAAGGACAGCTAGTAACAAATAAAAAATCGAAGTAAAGACAATGAAAATATTAATATAATATACGCGGAATACGCCGACCGAATAGACGAACCTCATAGCCCAATGGGTGTGACACCGAAGGTACCGGGTTCGATTTCCGATGAGGTCATAATTAATCTATGTGATTGACTCAAGCTTGGGTATTCTGTAATATGTTTCGCTTCTGTAATTGGGCATCTAAAGGTGCTGAAGCGTAAATAAAAAATTAAAAAGAAGAATAATTAAGTACTTATATGAAAACAAATTTGAAAGATTTGTAAAAGAACCTGGTTATTTATAATATTAAAATACACGTTTCTTAAACTGAAAAGCTATTTTTGTACCATTTTTACCGAAGAAAAGATTAAACAATTTTTCTACAGCGCTTCACAAAGCCAACTTACCATCAAACGTGATTATTTAAAAATGCTGACAGAACGTATCCCTCTCGGGTAAAGTAACTGTCGTTACTTTACTTGAGTATATGTATCCTTAATACGGAGAAGTGTGTAGCCTGTAAAGCAAGCGAGAATACCCTTCATCGTGCAACGTATGAACCCGATGTCAGTAAAATATGAATCCACTCGATAACCTAGCGAAAACGTTTGGAATATTTTTATTACCGATTTTCCGGGCGATTTTTTAACCCTCCGCAAATATAAAAGGCCTTTATGAAGGATTTATATCGCTCAGTACGGTGGGCACGTAATTCCAGGAGTGACATGGCTCAAAGGCTTCGAAATATCATATTTTTGTTATGCTCTTGACATCTTTTTGTTCTTGAAAAAGAAATTGGCACCGTTTTTCAAAATATTATTTTTGTCCCTCAAAACCATATTTGTCACAAATCAAAACATTTCTCCTCGTGCTTTACAATGTAGTTACGATATTCTTATACATCTGGTGTCTGCGCCGGTACCAAGAAATCGTGAAAAAAACAACATGAATGTTTCGTCATTACGTCACATTTTACCATGTGACGCAGCACGTATATATATCTAGTTATTTCCCCAGAACGTCTTCTCTGCACTTATTATTTCACATTCAATTTAATTTGTGTCAAGTGGTAATATTGTCACGAGAATTTAAAATAATAGGAACTACATACAATCGAAGTCTTTCTGGAAAAATGAACTCGAAGTTAGCCGAAAACACAGGATTATGCGGGAACATTCATGAATTGACCATGATATGTGCACCTGGGAGTAAACGAAAATCCCGTACCTGTGGCTATTTCTTGAAAGCCACTAAACCCGGCCGCACGGCTGCGATAGTATCAAGCTTCCCAAAGCGGCATATTTTCGGCGAATTTTACTGCCGGGGTCTCCGCCTAGCAACAGCAAATAAACGGTTGTTCGCTTATCCACCCCGACCATCGCAGAAGGGGTATAAAAGCCGTGCACTTATACTTCCAGCCAGGATACACTGTTCGGAAGGCTCCAACAGTCCTCGCCTTACTAGGAGGTGAGAGAGATTCCTGGCAAACCTAGGAAACGATATCGCCGCCGCAGTCAAGTGTTCTCCTGCCGGACGGTACCAAGGCGAGCTTACGTGAAGCTCGAGTCTCGTCGAGTGCTTATCTCTGAGAAGTCTCTCCTCCATCGCTCTTGCTGTCGAGTATTTTACAACAAAAATTGTTGTATCCGAATCTGTGAAGTGAGATCAAGAATTCCACCTTGATATTTTTTTATGACCACGCCAGAGACCTAAGTGCTTGTGCTGATTTTATTCTATATTCTATACGTACTTTGATATTTCTCGACATTTGTGTTTTACTGACTGTTAATAAATTGTTATTAAAAAGAAACTATTTCCACGCCTTTGTCACTTACACACATATCTTGAAACAAACCACTTCGTTCCAACCATATTCAATACACGAAAAATGTTGCTTTATTCTTCTATTGTGTCGGTGGATATATTTAATTGATTTTTGCGCGCAATTAAATATAACCACCGACACATTGATTTTTGCGCGCAATTAAATATAACCACCGACACAATAGAAGCAACATCGAGTACAAAGCGCATCACAAGGAGCCAAACAAACGCCATTAAGGCCAGCAACGGCCGGGTACACCCAATATTTAATACGAAATTTCCAAAAATCATTAAGGCCAATAATGACCACAGTACCCAAATTTAGATTTTGACTTCATTTGGTAATAAGCTTCCGATACGAACGGACGTGCTCGCACTGCCCCTCGTGACGGAAATTTATTAACAAGACACCCTGAAGATGCCTGTTTTGATTCAGGCGAAACGTCGGTTGACGAATGGTCCTTCTGAGGACCAGATTTTGATGCAAGTTATGTGTATATGTTTATTTTTATATATTTAATAAAGTTTATTATGTACTAACAAATAAATAAATAATGGAGATATTTGTATTGTAGTACTATACTTACTTAGTTCAACTCAAATATACTGGCTTAATTGTAATAGTATTTTTATTATTATTATTTTTATTATTATTATTATTATTAATAATAATAATAAGACGTTAACATCTGAAGAAATTTTATGTTTTTTTTTTAAATTAAGTAAAAATCTGATATTGATTTATAAGGTTTTTATTTTTTTTAAATCTTCATGTTTATCTTATAAAAAATTCACAATTTTTCACTCCATAAATTTTTTTTAATAATTAACAAACTTTACGTTGGTATGATAAAGTTATTCAAAAACTTGATATATTGTTTTCTGTGAAATAACATTTTTTGGGCTTTAATAAATGTTTACAATAAATGAAAGAATACCGACAATGACAATGAGGAATTGTGATACGAATACACTATTGACTCCTTTTGATAATGCCAAAGCTTCATACGGCTCCAGAACAAAGGAACGGGAAAGAAGTGAGTCTCTGGAAAAAGAAAGAAAATTTTATTTTAAAGAAGTCAAATACATACCTATATATATCATTTAATTGGATGTGACTGCAACTTCAGGACATTTTTTATGTAAAAAATACAGCGATTCATAGGTATCCTCATCGTTACAGTGTGTTTATTATCTTACTATATATATAAAAAAATATATTTGGACAAAAAACGAAATTAAATATTTATTTGGTAGAATTTTTTGAAATATTGAAATCTGAATAAAATGTTGATTATTGTGACAGGAATATTAAGAGATGTATATTTAATTTCGTTTTTTTTTTCAAAATATATGCTTAGGAAAAAGTGGTGCTTCTTGTTCTCACTGCACGTATCTGTTCAATTGTATATTTTCGTTATTCTAAACCGCAAATACTTATTTATTTTGAGTAATGACAGTTTTTTTACTCCATTTTATTGAATTATAACTTTTTTAAATATTTAACTGTGTATTTAACTTTAGTTTTAAAATGTTTCGAAAAATAAAAATCAAATAATTTTACCGTGACATTTATTTCTCGACGGAACTCAAATTAAAGTTTTTATTAAATACTGTTAGAGCAATCATATGAGTTAAATAAACATTACATTTTTTTTTTAAATACAGCACGTAATTGTAATAAATTAGGCACACGCCTCTTACACCGTACGTAATATTTTTTCCCATAGTCAGATTCATAAAATTTGGCATCTCTTGTATGAATAATTCAAAACAAATTTGTTTTATTTTACTCGGAATTTTAGTCAAACAAAAATTTTTTTTTTCCGCTTATAAAAATATCCACACTACTTTTATGTGGGCGTTATTGTGAAACTTATTATATAGTTTTTTGATCCCTTAACTGTGCAAAGAGGTAAATTGAGAAAAAAAAAATGCTCACAAATATCTGTGACCTTAAATTATTACAAAAATATTTTTAAATGTTATAATAGTATGTTATATAATAAAATACAATATACCTCGTAATAATATCACATAGTTATGATGACTAGATAATTTTATTTTATTTGACGAAATTTTAAATTAATTAAAAATCACAAATTTGTCAATTTTTTAATCAATACATACTTATCATTTAAAAAATATAATACGTTAGTTCGTAGATGAAGAAATGATTCAATTAAGATGACATCGAATATCCACAAAAATATGAGGAAACTATTATGAAATGAGATTATTCATACAAATTCGATAAAATTGCAAAAAGAATGTCTGAAAAATATTTAGTCAATTTTCTGTATGCGCTAAGTATGATGTTTAATTCTACAATTTTCGTATCATTCAAAAATGTATTGAATTATTTTTATGAACTTTAGCAGTAATTAAATTAGTTATTAAACAATAAAAATATTTGTTTTTAGTATAATTTTGGTTCCAAAATATTTCAGCTTACCCAGGATTTTTCGAAGAATTCACACTTGCAATAAGAACAGTCAGGTCATCCTTCAGGCTATTGAAAACCGGCTGCAGATTGACAGCTTCTTGTCTGGAGTCGCCGGTATTAACTATCACAATCACGCGATCTTCTCCCACCAGCTCCCTACAATTTTTTGTTAGTTCAGGAAAGGTTTACAGGAATAAACGCAAATATACGTCACCAACTTCTAACATTTTCGATAGGCATTATTTACTCTAATGTATTTTTAAACCACTATATATTTGGTAACACCAACCAGGTTCGAAACTACTGTTTCCTTTTCAGGGTAGAATACCAACTGAACATTACAAAATACGAGCAATTATATTTTTGGCAACTTTTTTGTGTATACCTGTCGTATGACATTATTTTTCACGTACAATATTTTTTTATTCTGTCTTTTACTATTATTTCAATTGAAATGTTGGTACATATATATATATAAGATTTCTGTGCGTGCTGTAAAAACTCTTAATTGGGGACTAGACATAAACATTTATTGCATTAAATGAATGCATTATCAATGTCTATGTATGTTCGAATAAAATAAAATAAAACTAGTGTCACATGTTAAAGTGGGGTAGGTCACTGGGGAAGGGAAGTTACGACAGTTGATGTGGTGAACGGGAATATATTTTAATTATTAATTATATCAAGTCCCCATTTAAAGACGTTTACAATATGCACTTTTATTATAAAGAAATGCACATTTAAATTGAAATAATTTATTACAAAATACAATCACTTCCTTATTAATTTCGACGCGAAAAACCAAAGCTGCTTAAATTAATAAAATTATTGTAGAGAAAATATAGTATATTATAGTAACTGTAAAAATAAAGTCACAAAACATTACCTTGCAAAAACGAGTGTATCATTGTCAAGTGCTTTTATTTGTAGGTTACCGTTTTTAATTACCGGATGTTGCCTCAGTTCCGACAACGCGAGGTAAAACTGTAAACAAAGTGATAAAATTATCAAAACATTGTCACTTGAATAAAATTCATGCAAATCATAATTCAAGTAAATTCATACCTTGTAAGAACTCTTTTCATCTTCGGTTTGTTTCTGTAAATTCAATTCCAGGTAATTATCGGACACTGGGAGCCAAGGCTCATCGCCATCGGTGAATCCTTGAAAATATAAAAAAATTATGACAAATTACTTTAATTTCTTTTTGTTATTTACAGTGTAACCTTTGTGAAAATACATAATTATTAATAATTTACTTTGTATTTCCTGCATTGATTATTTGTGGCGTTGACTGTCTTAGGATAAATTATTTATAAATGTTAAAAATCTAAAAGCACTGCAACACAAAATTAAATAAAAAATTGAATTTTAGGAATATCCCATTATTTAATTTATTCCTAATTTTAAAGCCTCCCTGTCAATCTTCGCCTCACAACCCGACGACAAATGAGGTCCCACCACTACCCGACAGTTGATTTCCTTGAATATTTAATTTATAGAACAGTTATTGCATGTCCGTCATGATGAAGATACAGTGATTCGAATCTGTTAATAATAATTACCTAATTTGGTTAATATAAGTTTTATTAGTTTTTTTAAATTAAAATTTTAATTTCTCAAGTCTGTTGATTTTCGGGGTAGATTACGTTCCAACGATGCATAAATTTGCATTTTTCATACAAAGCAGCGGGTTTCTCCCGCAGCCACCCCTAATTCTCCCAATACCAATGTTTTATGCAACGCCTCGGATGCTCTGTTACCGAACCCTAATTGAAGAATGTGGCCGAAATGTTACGTGGGCTGGAAATTTCAATTGCTGTAAGGGAAAATATACGACATGGACTTTTTAGTACCGTGAAATCTGGGTTTTTTATCTTTTTTTGTGTCCCAGACTTTTTGGACCATAAATACGTCCTTTATATTGCTTCAAAACTGATTTATTCGTCCAATCAAAATAAATTAAATGAATCTCATAGAAAATTCTATTTGTTTTTTTGTATAAATATATTATACAGTTAATACCGAAACTCGAACGTGTAAACTTCTTGTCGGAAAAAATAAGTTAATTACTTGTATCACATACACGTCGAATTCTAATTCTTATACGTTATTCCGTCTATTAATGTTTTATTGCTGAATTTGCTATTCTTAAAAGATGGTTTCTTGATTATGAAGCATATTGATAAATAATAAAAATATACATATAAAAATGATAAAAATACAATAAAAATACAAATACAATAAAAAATATACATATAAAAATGTTGTCCATCAAATCCCGATCTTAACAATTATAAAAATATTTTTGAATTTATTATAATAATAGTTAATTACGCATGCTTATCATGCCATCTTGTTATTTTAATTTCAGTTCAATTATTACCATCTTACCATACGCAGTTTGTACTACAATATACAGTAATACAGTAATCAACAAATATATATTTTATACTTCATTATTCTAATACGGCTTGTGTACGTTGAGAAAAACTTACACAGTTGTATAAAAAATCCAAAAATAATACGGTGCCGATCAATAAACCAAATAGATGATAGTTTTTCAATGAACTTTTCTTTTTCATATAAAAAATTCTTTGTAGATATAATTTTTATTTATTTTTCAAAGTTTTTTTTTAAATTAATCTAAATATGTATACCTTTTTAATTTGAACCTACTGATAGCAAAGTTCAGCTCTGGATCTCCAAGACAGATATTTTTTTGGATACCTACACTAACACTCCATCTTTGTTTTGGCCATCCTTAGCTCCTTCACCCTGTTTGCATTGTACTCAACAGGGACTTAAGTGTTTGTAAAGTCTTTTTCTCCACATGACTTAACCACCAGGTTTAAGTCATGTGGATTAATAGTAAATATGTTTTTGAAATTTAAATTAAATAAAAAAAATATTTTCTGTACCAGAATTCGTCGTATTATCCCACTGGAAAGGTGTTCTCTCGGGATCCCTGGATGTAGAATTAAATAAATCGATCCCACTGTTACACGCTTGCGGGTCCTTAGTATCCTCCCAAGATAAATAGTGGTTTAACATTGCAATCTCTTCTCCCTGAAATAAGATATCTTTTAATCTACTTGTATACAGTCAGCTGATCTATAATTACTTAACAGATTTATTTAAATTATAATTAAAAAATTATAACAATCTTTTCTTTCACTATTTGTTATTTATAAAAATCCGGAATGTGTGTAGGGGCGCAGTTACTAAGCGCAGAAGAGGGGACATTATGAATATTAATTACATTTTTGTTACAATTAATCGCTTAGTTTTCTAAGATATCTTATAAAACTAAGCGATTAATAAGTCACCTCCCTATCCCCTTCTCCACTTCTCCACCAAGTTTTAAGCTCAGAAGGTATTTACTATATTACTTAAATTGATGCGTCAGCATCGAAAACATTCTAATTGTTATAAATAACAAGTAGGTAAAATATTTTTTTATTATAATTTAAAATGGCCTTTCATTAAGTTTCACAGGATAATTTCGAAAGATTTATTTAAATCAGATTCTGCTTAAGAGATTTAAATAAAAATATTTATTTAATTAACTATTCAAACGTAATTGATTAGAGAAGTTATATTTGATACAACATTTTCCACTTGCATATATAATATTTCAAAAAATGATACATACCTATATATATATTATTTTTCAAATTCAAAGAACTAACAACTTTGTATAAAACACATTGATTATTTTTGACATCAACCAGTATCGATACTTCTGTATGTTCGTTAGAACAAACGAAATACAACAGTGAAGACACCGATGTTATTATACGTCATTCAAAACAGCCATGAAAGAAAGCTTGCTATTTAAAAAAAAATAAACCGTTACTTAAGTTTTACAAAAAAAATATATATTACATGATAAAAATATTTTTTTAAGAACCATTAATTTTTTAAATTTTCGGATAAAAATGTATGTATGCTTCACTTTCTTAATAATAGGTGGGCGCTTACAATATTGTCATAGATTACAGAATTCTATCGACGCGACGGAGGGAAAGCTTTTTTATTTTTTCTACTTTTTAGTTTTAATATTACTCTGCGTACAAAATCACCTCGGTAGCAGACTAGCGTCCTCTTTTGGTGAGCACATAAACATTATTTACATATAAAATTGTGATTAATTAGTAAATCTAATAATTTATTCACGTATTGTCATTATGTATTGACATGTGTGCAAAATTTCAGCTCCATTGGACATTGGGAAGCGGGTGAAATATCGATTATAAGTTTCTATCTAGACAAATAGACAAACGGACAAACACAATATAAACAAGAATAATATTTGAAGCTAATATAAGCGTGGTAATGACATATTTTGATCGATCTATAACTAACCGTGTTCTATCAAAAACAACTTACATTATAGGTGACAGCGACTCCAGGCAGAAGCATCGCCATCATAGTAATTCCGTCAGATCTTTCTGGTCCAAATCGGGAAGCTACTCTTGGTTGATCGTGATTACCAATCTGAAAATTATTTAAGAACATGTGAACTGAATCAGAAATTTAATATATCTTAGTTTAATCTATTGCTGTACTATGTAATACAATTAATTTTGAAAATCTGCGCCAAAAAATTGTAAGTTTTTCCTAAAGATAATCTACAATATTATAAATTTATTATCTTTTGTCGAAAATGTCAAAAATTGTAACGTGTCGATGAACCTACTGAGAGCTAATAATAACGACGTCAATGCGGCGGTCAGCCAACCGTAATTGCAGTCATGTAATCCAGGGTCACTCATACGTGATCGCGTAATCACTCTTAAGAATTCTACGACATTCTATCACAAAGCAAAATACACATAAGAAGAGTGAGAACATACTACAGGCTTCTCGTTATCTTTAGAACAAATCTGACTTAGGAATTCAGCTATAAAGGGCGTTACGTGACGCGGGCTAAGGCATTTCAGTGACAGTAACCTTGCGATGTCCGTAGCGTAAACCGTAATTGCAGTCATGTAATCCAGGGTCACACATACGTGATCGCGTAATCACTCTTAAGAATTCTACGATATTCTATCACAAAGTAAAATACACATCAGAAGAGTTAGATCATGCTACAGGCTTCTCGTTATCTTTAGAACAAATCTGACTAAGGAATTCAGCTATAAAGGGCGTTACGTGACGCGGGCTAAGGCATTTCAGTGACAGTAACATTGCGATGTCCGTAGCGTAAAACAGTGTGATCAGTGATTCCTAATATTATAAAACGCTATTTTAGTAAGCTAGCAAATATAGTGATACCAGCGAAATAAAGAAATAATACCACGGGAGAAGTTTCTAGAGCTTGCTAAAAGGAATCTAAGAATAAAGACAGCGTTAGTTAGTGCAAATTAAGGAACAGTTCAAAAATTAGTGTGCGAAAAATTTGGGAGACATTTAAAACTATAAAATTACAAACTACTACTAACGACGGTACTACAATTTAACTCGTGTTAAGGGGGGGGTAAGGTTTTTAACATTTTTTTTTTGCATTTTATTTTTAATTTTTTAAATGAATATACAACATCGCAAGAATATTGTGTCAAAATTTCAAGACAATCGAAGCAAAATTGACGAAATTATGAACATTTGAGCGATATCAGACTGATTTTTTATACCTGCTCGGGCAGCTAAGAGACGCGCTCACCTGAGGACTACCGGACGTGCTATTGTATTAGAAGAGTTTTGCTTAGACAAGGACAAAAAGATGCTGATGATTAAAGCTCTTTGCTGTGTGAACATGGCATCGACAATTATGTGTAAGTATAAAATAAGTGTTGAGTTTTATTTTGAATTTTACAGTGTGCAAAACTTTAAAACGTTTTCCCCACATCTCACGTTTTCAAAGTCGGTGTCCATCATAACTTCAAAACTACTGCACCGATCCTTTTGAAATTTTGTACACTATTTGTGTACATAATTTACGAGGTAACGCTGGAGGCTTTTTTTCATATTTGTTATTAATTTATATTTTTTAATAACAAATTAGTCGATATTTTTCGCAAAAAATCGCGTTTTTCCCTTCAAAGTGTTCCAAAAATTGAAAAATTGAAATTTCAAAAAAACCCTCCCAGCGTTACCTGGAAAAACCTATTATCTAACGAATGAACTCTGATTTTTTGATTTCAGATGATCTAGCACCAAGTTATGATGGACACCGCAATTCTACTTTTTTCCGAGATACGTCCGAATAATTGCTGCCATTGCCGTATTTTTTAATATTTCGTCTTGAAAATTTTGCACAGTATTTTTCAAATGTCATACTTTAACGTATTATTAGTTTTAATAAAGAGATTTTAACTGTTCAAATTCACAAAAACATGCCTTTTTTTTACGAATTAACCTTACCCCCCCCCCCCTTAAGGGATTTTCTTTGGTAATAAATTAAATTAATTTTCAGTATTTTCATTCGCGTCCCAAAGCCACGTGCCTTGACAAAACCAATGAAGAGAAAGCCATTTTAATTTTTCTATCACGACAATTTTCCGCATTTCATCTCTCTTTATTGCAAGTGAAGTTCATTTTTTTTATAATTGATTTAATTATTCTATCGTACGAATATCCCATTAAAATCTAATTCTCATTCTAGGACACACAGTTGATTATTGTATGTTCAGTTATTATTATAATTCTCTTATTAACATGCAGCATCCGGCTACCGGATGTTGATTATTATGCTAACTATAATTGCATTGATGACAGCCATCCGGAAAAGCTACAGGGTGTCTGTCCAAACCATTGTCAGTGATTCTGCGTCTCTTAGGGTCGCGATGTATTATAATTATAATTGCAAATGTTATAATTATAAAAAATTAAACGTCTTATTTATTTTTGTAAATTGCTGAGTAAGAATCGCATTCGTAACAAAAAAAATTAATTTTTAAGAACACATTTACAGGATTATGTTAATCGAGTAATAAGAGAGGTAGTTAAATAATAGTTAAATAAGTATGAAGAGAAGAGAACACCATACATGAACTTTCCAAATTTGATAGACGCATGGTCGATCATGGGTGGAATCTAACTAACTAACTAACTAACTAAATAACTAACTAACTAAACATCACGCCGTTTCTCTGCAGGGGTAGGCAGAGAGGATTGAACGCCACACTCTTCTATCCTGGCACGCCACTTTTGCTTCGGCCACATTCATACATCTTCTCATACACGTTCTACGGTTGTTGCGGCTTTTAACAGGGCCATCCTCAAATACTTGTAGTACCTGAACGTGCCAGGTCTTTCGCGGACGCCCTCTATACCTGTTGCCTTCAACATTCGCCTCATATATTTTCTTAACCATCCTTTCCTCGTTCATACGTTCCACATGACCGAACCATCTCAGCACTTCTTTCTTTATTCTATCTACCACACTACAGCCAGCATTGCATTCACTTCTAATTTGTTCATTCCTCACTCTATCGACCAAAGATTTTCCACACAAGCGTCTTAGTGACCGCATTTCCACCGCATTCAGTCTACTTTCATTCCTCTTTTGCCAATTCCAGGCTTCACTTCCATACATAAGGGTTGGCACTAGAACGCCATTATGTACCGCTAGTCTTGCTTCTTTTGACAGATTCTTATTGGCCATAACTGCATTTAGTGCACCGTTAACTTTGGAACCGTGAATGTAATATTGTGTTAAGGGATAACGTAAGCCTTACTGTGACAGGTCGAAAGTCTTATAAACGCCAAAAAAGACTTTATACATACTTTTCCATGTAAATAGTCTCTCTGTGAGACGTCTATAATTGTGGAGTATAAAAGCAAAGGCAGCAATATCCAAAAAAGTTTAAAAATATTTTGAATGTAGTCACCGAGGATTACTAATTTAAAATGCACAGAATTCTTAATGTTGTGTATCTGTCCCTTCCAAATTCATGTTTCCTATAAATTGAATATGTTTCCTATAAAATCTCGAATTTAGTACATAATAAATTACAAATCCTCGATGACTGCATTTTTTTTGTATTTTATTGCCTTTACTTTTATACCGCGTGATTTAACTCAATTACAATTTAAAATATGTGTTATTTCTACTTTGTTACACACACACGCAATATGAGTTATTAATTACTGCTATAGTATCGAGAGGAGTAATCCCTCTCATCAGGTACAGATAATAGCTGTCTTAAATTAATTTAAATAATTATAATTTTGCACCACGAAGCTTTTGACAAACCTTTCAAATATATCTCGATTATATGTATATCATTTCATTTTACTTTTTATTTGGATACTTATTCCAATAGGTTCTCGTCATTTTAGCCCAAACTCGGACCCCCGTCTATGTTGCGCTCTTCAGCTACAACTTAAAGATAAACGGAGGCTTAAAACTAAATGAATTAATCAATTAGAAAGAAACACAGAAAAATCAAACCCACGAAAAAATATTTGGCTGCTACCGGGATTCGAACCACGGATTTCCTGTTATCCGGGGTAGGCGCGTTATCCAATTTAATATTTCTTCCTTGTATATTTCCGTGAATACATCGACCTTATCTGTAAGCCTCATTTTATTTAATTGATTAACTTCTTATCATCCATTTTTGATTTTTTTAATATATTTAATATTTTTTCGTGGATTTGATTTTCCTGTATGTCTTCCTAGTTGATTTTCAAATAAGAATGTGCTCTTGAATATAATATAAGCGGAGATTTCTACTGAAATTTTTTTTAACCTACCACCCAGTTTGTGACGCGACCTTCAGGCAAAGCATCAAACCAGCTGGAGACATCATTAACAAGTTTAACAGCTTTAGCGTCCTTGTTAAGGAATGCAAGATTAAAGTTGAAGGGAAAGTGGGCTCCTTCGTGGGTTGCGTTTCCGTAATACCTCATCACCAGATCTGATTCACTCATAGCCTCCATCAGCAAAACTCTGCAATTCGATAAACAAAAATGTCAATTTCACGTAAATTGTACACCAAATTAAAAAAAAAAAACAAAAAAAATTAACGGACTTACCTGGTTTCCGAGTTTGTGGAATTGGTAATTTCATCAAGAGTTGCTCTCCACTGGTAAACGATATCATAAGTTTCATCCCTTTCTCTCGTGTGTATGTGGTTCAAGTAGTTATAATCATCTTAAATGAAGAATATTCTGATTATTTTTAAGTATTACAAAACAAAATATTCTTTATTATTAAAATCATATACACAGATACGTACAATTAATTATTCATAAAATGTATTAATATATACAAGATTTCACCTTAAAAAAATTCTAAATATTTGTTTTTTATTTGATTCAATTTGTTTAATAGATCACGGTGATATATGGTGATCATGGGCCTATAGTTTAGATGGGCCTTAATTTGAAAGAGCCAACAATCAACAGAACTAAAATGTAGCAACGGTGCTAACTTATTCCATTTTTGCAATTTCTAGACTGGAAGCCTTTTATATTATAGGTGTAATTTCACGTGCAACCTTAATTCATCCACAGTAAATTCAGTGTAAATATATTGTGAGTATAACTCCTTTTTTGCATGTACATTATGTCTATTTTATATATTGCTACACGGCACATTCTACAATATGATTCTCTAGTTGGGTGGGAAATTTTCCTTTTCTCTATCGAATTAGCGATTTTTAAACTTCTAATGTATGTAGTTACTTTACAATTTCTCCAAAGATCTTTCTTAAAAAAAAGTTTTTTGAAAAGTTTAATTCAAAGTTTTTGAATTAAATTATGTATTAAATTGCTGTATAAAAACAGCCTGATTTACCGAAAAATTATTTAATATATAAAGTATATTTTAATTTTTTATAAGTTATTTGCTAAATTGACAAGAAAATTGTGTTTTTAATTGGTGTTTCTTATTTATTCTTTACCTCAAAAGAATATTATTTGTTCATTTTATTCACCTTTGTCGGTTGTTGCTCCTGACAAAGGTTCATCGGGGTATTGTCCTAACGCGTCCACGTCTACTTCAACCAAGTGAGGAATAGCGTCTACCCGAAATCCTGCAACTCCCATTTCCAACCAAAAACGAAGTACTTTCTAGATAAAAAAATTAAAGTAAAGTATTAGATAGGAGCCAGTGATTAATAGTTGTTCAGTATAAAATTATTAATTAAATAGAAAAGAGAAAAAAAATATAGTGTATCAAAGAAAATAATTTTTCATATTCTATATAAGTTATTTTCATGATCATTCAATGTTTTACAGGTCAGGAATACTGAAAAAAATTAAAATTTGTATATCGCTTATCTCCTTAACCGTTGACATTTCACCACAAGTGTAAAGAATATTTTCTATTCAAAATCGAATGAATAAGACTTCCTCAAAATATTATCTACTAGTAATGAGACGCTCGTAAAATTATAAAATATGTATATGTATAAAAAGATTATTTTTTAGATATAAATATATTTTTTTAAGTTCGCCCCAGGAGTCCAGCGTAGCAATTTATCATATTTAGATACTATGTACAAGCGCTTAGTTTAATTAGAAAATAGTAAGAATGTTGATACGACATGTATTCAATGTTCGTTTCTTTATATTTTCATAAATAATATACTGTATGAATTGAAAATTAAAAGTTATATCCTTATCAATCAAATATTGGTGAAATGAATTTCATAAAAATTACAAATAATTATATTTTTATGTTGCGTGTTCTCTGCAGAATTTTACCTTCATTTCTTCAACGAGCAAAGGCTCCCTGTAGTTGAGATCGGGCTGCTCGGGAAGGAACTGATGGAGGTACCACTGTTTTCTTCCCTCATGGTACGTCCAAGCAGGGCCGCGGAACACAGATATCTGATAGGAAAATAAATAGTACAATTAATCAATATATATATATATAAAGAAACCCGTGTTTCCCTACCCGCCAAGTTTTCTCCACAACTAGCCACAACCATCCACTGGTGGTTATGGTGGTGGATAGCCCTTGGTGTCACATCGAAAATATGCGAGTTTGGTAGGGGTGGCTGTGTGTGGGTGGGAGTGGGTGACGAAAATGTGCTTTCTAGCACAATGTTTTGTTATGGGAAGGCCGCAAATGCATCAGATTTGTTTCAAAATAGTGTCGGTGAGTCTAGAAGGTATCGGAAAAACCTGCTCTAGACAGTTCTGGAAGGAGAAGGTTCTAGAAAAGTCCCGAAAGTTCTATAAGGTTCTAAACTTAGTGGCGGAATGTGTCGGTGTGTCTAGAAGATTTCTGTACATTCGATAAATTCGAAGGAGGATGTTCTAGAAGGTTCGCGAAAGTGCTATGACGATCCAAACAGTGTATTAAAAATCTACGCGTGCGAAGCCGCGCGGGCACAGCTAGTTTAATTTAAAATCATATATTTTGTGCAATTTATCTGTTTTTCCCCTAATTTTGAAGTATATCTCAATTTATTTTCCAAGTATAAAACAAGTGAATTATTAGGTCCTTACATATGAAATTGGCGTTTAGTATGGGAGGAACATAAAGCCGATTTTTTTTATTATAATAGTTTTATTTAATCAAAGTATGTACCATTGCTATCTATGCACTTTTGCCATCTCATAGGTAGTTCATCGATCCCTTTACTAAAAAAACCATTCGGACGGGAATCAATAAAATCTTTGAAGGCGGTTTGTACTGTCCCATCGGAGTTGAATTTTTTCCTTTGCAAGAAGTTATCCAAATTTCGAAAAAAATGGTAATCTGTTGGGGCAAGGTCCGGAGAGTACGGTGGATGTCTTAGACATTCCAATTGAAGCTCCTCTAATTTGGTAGCCGTCTGTTGTGCAGTGTGTGGTCTAGCGTTATCATGAAGCAGCAGTGGCCTAGAGCGATTAACCAGCCTCGGTTGTTTAGCAGCTAGCTTTTCCATCATGGTTTGCAGTTGCTGACAATAGACATCTGCCGTAATCGTCTGGCCAGATTTAAGATTTAAAATCCCTTCATTATTGTGCCGGTTGAGTAATGCAACGCAGCAGTCAACGCGCGTTTGTTGATTTGCTTCACTCAATTCGTGAGGTACCCACTTTTCAAGCTTTTTCACCTTACCAATTTGCTTCAAGTGGATTAAAACAGTTTTATCACTAACACCGCAGCTTGCAGCTAACTCGGATTTGGTTTGCGATGGATCCGCTTCCACAATAGCCTTCAATTCTTCATTATCAACTTTGGTCTCCGGCCGTCCACGGGGCTTGTTCTGCAAGTCGAAATTTCCAGAACGAAAACGTTGGAACCAAAAACGCACTGTGTTTTCTTTTGCGACACCGTCGCCATACACATCATTAATCCTTCGAGCCGTTTCTGCAGCACTGGTGCCACGGTGGAACTCGTACTCGTAAATAACGCGATATTTCAAGTTTTTCATTTTGTAAACTGAGTGACGCAAAGAAAAAAACAATTGAGGAAATAACAAATGAATTATAATTTTCAAAACACAAATACATGAGTAAATAGCTGTATAAATTTGGATTTGTAATTCCTAACCAAAGAGAAGATATTTGAGATCAAATTTGCCAGTACGGCATAACACCAATTTCATATGTAAGGACCTAATATTTTAACTAATTTTCTGTTAATATTTAAGACTGTGGCATAAACGCTCTATGCTTTCGGTGAAATGAATTCTCAACTCATGATCATTGTTTCATATTTTAATATAACTTTATTTTGCTTTTGGATTAGAAATCTTCTGAATTATCTGTTGGTTCAAAGTGTTCAAAGAAAAACATCAGTTGTTAAAAAAAAATATTATAAATGTTAGCTCATTAACACACATACGAATCGCAATAAATATGAATACGAATATTCGTATTCGCCGAATAGAAGATGTTCACCAAATATTCGTATTCGCCGAATATCATCACGAATATTAAAAACAAATTATTTATAACTGAACGCAAGCAAATTACGGTTTACTGTGCACCGTGTATCCGAATACACCTACGCACTCTATTATCGGGGGTTCCCCTAACATTGAATGAATGAATTTGTTGAATCTCAAGATGTCAATTTTTACCTGATTCATAGCATAACATAAGTTCTTTCATCGAGTTTCGTTGGGTTAGGTGCTCATGTCATGTAGTTTTTGTTTTGTAATACGTATTGTTCGTTCCATTTTATTTCCGTTGTGTGTAAAAGTGTTAAATCTTATAAAATATATTCAAATAAAATCTAATAGCATGACCTCTCGTAAGCTCGTAAGCTCTGAAAAAAATGATGTGAATGTACAAACGGATAAAATAAATTTTGTGCTTCTTTACCAAAAATTTTCCGGTTGTAAATTTTAATTATTAAATCTCTTAGTAAGAAAAGAACAATGAAGTATTATTTATTACCTTGTTGAATTATTCGTATTCAAATTTGGCGAAAAGTAGGCTTGATATTCGTATTCGTATTCGTGAAAGTAGTATTCGTTGCATCACTACTTTTAAACTTAGTTGTCAGAATTTTTATTTTTGGTTTCCAGAAGGAGCTATTAGATTTTTTTGTTTTTTCTAATATTATAGTTTACGAAAAAATACTTGATAATTATTTATATTATATTAGTTATATTACCAGGTGTGATTTTTTTAGTTGCCAAAAACATAGTCTTTAAAAATATTGCCTAAAAAGTGCCGTAATCATTTTTTTATTTAAGTTTATATATTTTAAATAGTAAAGTTCATAATATATATTCACGTCTTTCTTTATTAGTAGTCTATTATTCAAAATAAAAATATATTTGAAGCGATCAGGAATACTTTTTTTTAAAAACTTCGCATTTGAAATAGAAGCCTGTGAGACACTATGTCCAGGGTAGTGTTAATAAAAAATTCGTCCATATCTTAAGGTTGAGCAAAAAGGTTCAAATTTTTTTAAACTTTTTATCAATGAAATTTAATAATAAAAAAAATAATAAAATTTCAATGAAAAAAAACTTACCCAATTACTGGGCGGGTCTACACCACCATTGCGTCCATCATGCCACACGTAGTAGTTTTCGTAGCCTGGCGTTCTATTCGCAGACTTGATAAACCAATCGCATTGGTCTGAAGAATGGTTCGGCACAAAATCAAGAAGAATTCTGATATCTGTAAAAATGTATCATGTCCAATTATAGAAAATGTAAAAAAAGTATCTTGACGTGTACCGAATGAAATAAAATACAGCGCAGGATTTACAAAAATGTCGCCACACTCACTTTTTGCTTTGGCCTCAGCAATTAGATTTTTCAAGTCGTCGATGGTTCCGTACTCTTCAGCAATGTTGTAATAGTCTGAAATATCGTACCCGAAGTCCAACATCGGGGAGGGGAAGATGGGAGACAACCATGTCGCGTTGGCACCAATATTCACCAGGTGGTCTAGCTTTTCCCTGACACCTAAAATATACAAATACATTGTTAATTTAACTCACTGAACAATCACAAATAATTTATCAAATCAAATATTTTAATCACAGACAACATTGTTACAGACTAAACAATTAATGAAAATTCCAAACTATTGTTAACATTATAGTCATAATAAGTGTGGTCAGGCTTTGATTTTATTTTTAATAAGACACAAACAGAATACTAGATACAAAATACAATACATTATATATTTCAAACTCAACCCCAATTATACCAATTACAGGTGACTTCGGCCTGCTCTAGTAACATGCATATATTTAATGTATCAATTCAAAGCGAACATGTTCGAATTAGCGCATATCCTGTACAGCGACTAGGCTTATACAATGCAAGTGGGGAACAAGCAAACGAAATGAAATTGGTAACAATTATTGATACAGAGTAACATGAATATCGCAAATTCAAGAAAGATCGATATATGTATCGTTATTTATTTTTTTATTTATTTGTATAACAGATTGCTATATTTACTATGCAAGTTATAATTTGGAGTGAGTACTTATATGTAGGCAATCCTTTGCTTGACGCTTTCAATGCTATCATTAAATACATCGACATGATCGCTCAGTTATGGTGTGTTTATTCATTACGTCGGTTCTGCATTTTGGTTTGGGGCATCAATTTTATTCATTAAAATTTTAACTCCCAACATGACAAGGCCTTTCTATCTGCGCGACACGAAGCTGCTGTAGTTGCATTCCCTCAGCAGTACTTCATGGTTCATGAATGTAGGATATTCTCCTTTTCTGCGCATGTATAAGTAGCGCAAGAATTTCTTTTGAATCTGCTCAATCATGTAGATGTATTTCTTTTGGCGTGGGCTCCAAACTGACATTCCATATTCCAATTTTGAACGAATAATGAAATCGTACGTTTGCTCGATGCGCTTCTCATTCGAAAATCCTTTTAATATATTTTATGTACCTAAACCTAAAAGCTTATAACACGTTGACTTTATTGTTACATATTACGTGTACGACACTCTCATGATGGGAAAGAAATAACCAACATTACCCAGGTTTCTTAAACTGTAAATTTTTTGTCAGATAAAAAAAAGAAACAAAAGATCCACTGAGTATCTTGTATATTACTGCAAGATCTATAGAACTGCAACAGAACGTCTTTTGTTACTCCCTCTCTCTTAACTCGTGGCGTCTGCGGTTTGTTGTCTGCCGGAAAAACTTTGAATCGATTTGTAACCCTTTCAACGTGATCCAATCGAGCTAAAACTTTGCAGGCAGACTCGTCGCGATAATAAATATATAAATGTAATAATTACAGTGTAATATTGAACATTTCGAAATTTTATTGTTTTTTTCAAATTGGAATCAATACAAATGAATAATGAGCCCAACGCGTGCAGTAGGCACGAAACCTGATTCAATGAGAAAGGGAGTATAATGAAAACTTGTTTTTTATTTTTACATTGTAAAGGCGCTAAAGCTAGCACACTGAAATTAAAATATAATATTATTAAATGTGTAAACAAAACTGTGAATACCCTTGAACCATTCTGTACAAAATTCACAAGTTCTAGTTAACCAGAAAAATGTATTGTTCATGCTTCCAATGCATAAATAATTTGTCGACAAAATAGATCAGTAAAACCCATTGTTACAAGATCAGATAACACAGGTGTCAAAGCGCGCAGACAAAATCGATAAAGTAGATTGCTGTCCCAACAGATGGTGTCAAAAAAGCCCGTAAAATATATGGATGAGAAATGGAAGCGAAACAGACTATATCGAGATACGATCGGTTGTTAAAATCGAGGTAAAAGGGTGTACAGAAAAGTACTAAAACAAAGATCTCGTCGTACTTTGTACGCAGGACACCTGGTTTACTCCCGCTATATAGAACATGGTATATCGATTCAACAAGTAACCTTAAATATATCATTAAAAATAATCCTGGCTTCTGTTGTCGAATTGTCAAGATACTATTAATCTTAGCGACAAAGGTCGGGGTTTGACAATTCAGTATGCAGCAATGCAGTAATCTGAATGCTTTTTCTCACCCATCAAAAAGGTTGCATTTATTACGAATTTTTGCTCTTCTACTCGATAGAGAAAGAGACTGAATTCAATCCATTTTTTTTTGTTTTGTACTATATTTCAGTAAAATACTTTTATTTAATATTACGCGTACAATTGTACAGAAACCAGTTGTTTGAAATAATTGTATTACAATGTTAATGACTCTGATTTTGATATGTATCTCTGTGATAGTCTCGCTGTCATATATCAAACGTCATGGACGTGGGTTAGAATTGTTCTCTTTCTGCTAATCATGTAGAGGTTTGTCACAATATAAGGTATTGAGATTTAATATAATATTCACATTATGTAAATATAATTATAATTTTAAAAAAACATTTGTAAAGAAATATTTGACAGAGAAGAATGATTGTGTATAAAATATTAATAAACGCGTAAATAATTAATAACCAAATCGTCTCTTTTCTGTATTTTAATACCATGCATTTTTTTTCAATTGATTGAGCAACATTGTAAATTGACATTTTAAAAAAATATTGATTATTTTATTTGTGTATATCTACTTTATGTGAGTTTTTTTCACCAACATGTTTCAGAAATTACCATTCCATCATCAGGGTGCTGCATAACTGTCAAAAAATTCGAATGAAATGTCTTTTGTTCCTTGTTTTTACAAATTATTTGAAATATTATTTTTAAAAAATATATATTTTTAATAAATATTATTACTGAAGTTCTGGATTATTCGCAATAATAATTGCGAGTAATCAAGAACTTTTTAAAAATAATTTTTCAAATAATTTGGATAAACAAGGAACAAAAGACATTTCATTCGAATTTTTTGACAGTTATAAGTTTACTACATATCTTGTTATTATATTATTATTATTATACATATTTTCACCCTGATGATGGAATGGTAATTTCTGAAACATGTTGGTGAAAAGAACTCACATAAAAGTAGATATATATAAATAAAATAATCAATATTTTTTAACATGCTTTTATTTAACTCTCTTTGTCCGTTGTTTTGGTTGAATCTTGTTATTAATTTTTCACAAACTTCCGACTAGCTATAACTCTGAAACTTTCAACAATTACATAAAGTGGATGACTACACTATTTAATCATTTTTGACATGATTTGGTCATTATTTCGATAAAAATTAATAATCACGTCAATCGAATTTAATTAGTAATCACAACACTCACACACAAGAACCACAAAAACAGCAAAATATTATACATTTGTTTGTTTTAAACATTAAAACACCGTGTTTGATATTTGAATACTGTATGGGCGATGTTAAAAAATCTATAACGAATGTATTGAAAAATATTATAAAATCATATCTTTTTTTTTTTAAATAATATCTTAATCGTCTCGTTTCTGTATTTTGGTTGTCAAAATGCCCGACTTTAGTGATTGTTTCATTCCAATTTAGTCTTTTTTCGTTATATTTTATTATTTCTTTATAAAGTTAAAATATTAACTGGACGTGTTTTCGTTTTATGCAAAGCTCTAATAATCAAATTTTATTCTTTAAATACAGAATGCGGGTTAAACTGTTTTTACGCCCGACCTATCAAACGCCATGGAAAATTACGGTAGAACGAGCCCGCTTTCATGATAAGCTTGCTTCACATTTCTCTAAAAGTAAGCGTGAACCATAGTTACAACGATTCTTCCATAATTTCAGTTCATTCATAACAATAAGAAAATCACTTTTTTTACCTGTGTTATGAATAAAGTAATTATTCAATTATCATAGAAGAAGATTCAAGATTTTCTTTTTGAACTTTTTTACTACCATCCATACATATAGTCCTGTCCTTGCATTCTTCATTCTTTCATTTGAAATGGTGGCTTGCTTGATAATGGTTTGAAAACTACTGGGAACTCAAGACTACCGTTGTCAACTGGTTCGATTCCCAGGCGGCAAATTTCTATACAGAGGGGTTAAAGAAACTGTTGCAGCGTTACGAAAAGTGGTTAGAACTGAATTATAATTATATGGAAAAGTGAACAAGATATGTAGTAAACTTATTGACTAAGTAGTCATGACGCTCGCCTGGTGATCTGATAGTCGGTTGTTCGAGCGCCATTCTAGGACACCTGCAAGTTGGTCCTATTTTCATACCACAAGCTTATATTTCATTATACAAGTTTATTTTGAGGATAGTAAAAATAATAATGTGACATGCATTCATTGTTCGCATCTCTATTTAAAAAAAATAAAAGCTTTTATTAAAAACCTTTTCTCACAAGTTTATTTTTTCAATGACAATACGGCCCTTCTTTTTTAAATATGCCTAATATAAATTTTTGATATCAGTTTTCTGATACTTGACAATGATAACTGATTAAGACCTCTTTAATATACCATTTCGCTACTTGTGTATCTGCACATCATTTAAAAAGGTAAACACTGAGAATATTTTCAGTGGAAGACATAAAATAATTTTTTTCAATAGTAAAATATTCTTCATAGTTTATTCTTTGTATTGAGTGATTTCTAGTCCAGATTATGAAATTTCTTTTTCTTATTTAGGTCTGGTGTTACTGTGTTACCTCCCTTTTAATTTGAAAAGGTAATATAATTCACAACCACAGAAAACGTGTCAATAGTTATAAAAATAAATTTAAAAAAGATAGACATTTCAGATCAGATATTTTTGTCAAAGTTATGTAATTACGTAGCATCAACAAGATTAATGCTTTATAATAGTGGTGGGAAAGGACATTTTAAAATATTTTTTTTACAATAAAAATAGATACCTATTATGCATCCAGACACTTTATAAGAATGAATTTTCATATTTTTCGTGTATTTCAATGTAGAAACGTAAATATATCGCTTAAATGATACGCACATATGGAAGAGATTTCTCTCATAGATTTGAGAGCGCATAGAGACCATTATAGAATTAAACATGAGACGATTCCTGAATTATTCACGTGTGTATTTTATGCACATACCAGTAAATATCTTTCCATTTAAGAAATACTTTCGAATTAGTATGTGTGAGCTGTGCGTAAGAGGTACATTGTTTCATTGTGTTGGTTTTTATAATCGTAAATGTGTAACAAAACAATATACGTCATACGCGCGGCTTACCTTTAGAAACACTCAGATGAAATCTCATTAGTAGACACTCACCATCATTTGGAATGAAATGAAATATTTTTAAAAAAAGTATCCAATAAAGATGGACAACTCAATCGAAAAATTATCACCTACTTGTATATACATTTGTCGATTCTGAATACCTAAATATTATACCTACACTATTAGATATTTTTTCTGAGTGATATTATTTTTATCTGATATTTTTTCTAATTTTTGCACGCAAACTAATTGTTATTGCCATATCAAGTATTATTTTATTTAGGAGTAAATAAACGTACCGGTTTATCAAGGTAATCATTGAAGTACCTGTTAGTGATTGTTATCTTTAACGTTATCGTCGCGTCTGACATTGTTAATTGATGTATTTATTAAACAAATACTTATAATAAATTGATAAGTTTTATAATATTCAATACAGAATAATCTTGTCCTATTTAAATAATAAACAAACACGCTTGTTTGTCTAGATATGTCTTGTTTATTACCTAGAGAAGTCAGAGATTCGAACTTCTATCCTTAAGACCAGCATTTAGTCCTTTTTTCAAAGTACAGTGTTTAGTTTATATTTCCTACTAAGCAGAAATTCCTTTGTATTTTTGAACCTTTTTCTTTCATTCAAGAAGAAAAAATATATTTTTAAAATAAGTGTATAGATAAGTACAATATATGTCTTCGCCAATACATTAAATACTGCACCAAAGTCCTATCTGTGTTAATTTCCTAGTTTTATGGGTATGCATATCGCACAAGTATTAAGTGCTGCGTCATTTATTTATAAATAAGGAACTTAACGACGTGAGTATTTTATAGTTTTTGGTACCGGGGTGTAGTGGTGAAAATATTAATAAAAAGGTGTGTAAAATAGCACATAAAGAGCGAAAAAGACTAGATTCGCTTTTTACCTTGTATTTTAAAATGAACTTTCTCGCACTTCAGTGCTTTATTGATTTCCAGTATTCATATGAGAAATTCTTAGTGAGGATGGACTGGTTATTGAAATGGAATAGCTTCGCTAATTAGCTGTTGTACCAGGGACGACTTAGCAGATTTTCAATTGCACCGCAATGCACATGAAATATTTTCGCCAGCCTTGCTGCGGCGAACCACTTTACGAAATTAATCTAAAGTTTCCAAGACGGTCTGGTCCTTTTGTTTTCCCGCTACGCGACTTTTCAAGCAACGCCGTTGTGAGTCGTTGCATTGTGCTAAACTGGCAACATTGAATTGCAGCAAATGCGACTGATTACCATTGCATTGCAGTTGCATTCGCGAGGTAGATGTTGCCATTATTCGCGGCTATTATCCCCACATCTTTCTCGGTCGAAGCTCGTTGAGGAAACTTATTCGAGGCAGCGTGCCGGAAAATACAATCTCCCTCTTGAATCTTTTCTTGAGCTGCGCAGTAATTGTGTGGGAGTTGTGCGAGCTTAGTAACAACGCTAACAATAAGCTAACCACGCAATAAAGTGTTTTTGGGAAATCCACCGCGATACACTTTTCCGGAAAATAATAAGTTTATAGTCGAAAATTTCGTAACGTAGAATTAATAAATGAGGAATGAATATTAAGATGACCATATGATAAAATTGAATATTAAGATGATCATATGATAGAATGAATATTAAGATGATCACATTATAGAATTACAGTAAAAAAGGGAATCATATGTGGTTTAGTATAAACAAATTAATGAGGGGAGAATAGTAAGAAAGATATTTAACCCCCCCCCCTCGGGCCACGTCGGATATATCCGACGGGCACATAATTAATTATTTCTCGACGGCCGCGAATCGAATTTGAAAACTTTTTTTTTTCCAGTAGACCGTGGTGACCTGTCGTTTCATTTTCAACTCAAAAACATCGCCGATTATAGCTTAAATCAACAATCTAAATTGAAGTTTTTCTGCCGTCAAAATCGTATAGAAAAGTTGAAGATGTCGCCTCGAATGCGTGTTGCACAATCGAAATTCAATATTCCGTCGTCAAGGTCACGCGCAATGTGCGCGGGAAATACGATTTATTTTTTTCGATTTTCGATTTATTTGTACACGTATACACAAATATATAAGATACGATTTGCGATATTTGTCGATTAATGTTGATTTATGATTCAATTGAATATTAACAGTGATCTATTAATAAAAATACAAGCAATTATGTTGCGTTTATATAAAATATGTGTGTCATATTTCATGTCATGTCATGTGTCATAAAAAAGTATATCATATTTATGTGTCATGTGTGCGATGTTCCGTTATGTGTCGTGCCGTGCAACAAAATATACCACACAGAAGAAGATTATTAGGTAGGCATCAAATAATAATAGTAATAATCGGAAAATGTTGCGTTGGCAACATTATCGGAATTCAAAGAAGGATTTTTTTTAAACTTAAACGTTAAAAAATCATTGTATTTCGACACTTACGATAAAATAATATGAATGAGTGTTTTTTTTAATATACGCATGTTTTCATGGTTTTTTCGTTATAACAAAAATCACAAAAAAATCAGAAAATCTCTGGCCTTAGCGTATACGGTGATTGGAATTTTTTTGGCACTAGACAAGTTAACAGATATCGTACCTAACAATAAAATTAAAATGAATAAATTGATAGTTTTGTGAAAGTAAATGCAAATCGATAATGTATTCCTTCCATATTATTATTTTGAAAGGCATATAGAATGTTTACTCTTTTTTCCAATAAAAGTTTTTTATGTGGATTTGGTGGAGGATGCAAACTCTGAAAATAAGAATTTCAAGAGTCTACTATGTTGCTTTTGCAATTGAAACAATAATTAGATACTTACTACGTTAAATTTTCAATTTTTTTTTCAATTTTTTTTTTCAATTATTTTCAGAAAAAAAAGTATTTTCTTTGTGCTTTATGTAAAAACCTATTTTTAATATAATAAATATTTTTTCCGTTGAAATGCTCATAGTTGTTAGTAGCAATTAATTTTTTTTTGTTTTATGTGATTAAAAAGGCTTAATTTTTCTATGTGTGGGTACTGACACAATCTTATACTTATCGGAAAAAAGCTAAAACGCAACTAACGAAATATTAGTGTTTTAAATTTTATTACAGAAAAATCAAGAGATTTTACATTTCAAATTAAATATTGCATTAGCTTAATAATATTAAATTTTATTACAAATATTTTTTCCGGATAATATGAACCATTTATGATTTTATGATTTTTCCAATAATTATAGAAATATAGAGTAAAGAAAGAACAAATTAGTAAAGTATACAAAGATGATATTAACATAGTGTTAGGAGTCAATTCATCTATATCTATATCGTGCATGCGAAGATGAAGCGATAGTTGTGCGTCAGGAGAGAAGAGTATGGAGCTCCATCCCGTCTTCTTTTCCCCGTGTGAAAATAGCGTAATGTTGAATAAAATCAAAAAAATATGAAAAAAAATTGAAAACACGCTTTTAATATGGGGCAACAGTTTTACTGCGAGGAATGGCACACGAGTGTGAGAGACTTATTACAAAACATACTCTTCAAACCGTTTATTTCTAAACCAAAGTTATCCTGAGATATTAGAAATATTTATTCCACATTATCCTAATTTATCGAATTTGACAATATTGTTCCGACGCCTAATGTCAATGTTATTAATTAAATTTGAAATCGGAACATTTTTTCATACTACTTAAGCATTAGATTTAGCTTCGAGATTACAATAATTAATAATAATGGTAAAATATTAATTTTAATCATAATAATGACAAATCACATGGAAAATGATTTAATAATGTAGTCATCTTCTTTACATTGTAAGTTTCAGAGCTCTAGCTGGTCTTTCACTTGGTGAAAATTTAATTACAAGATTCCACCACAACAAACACAAACAAACAGACAAAGGAAGTTAAATAAAAGCCTTATCTGTCAAAGACTCATTATTAAAATAAGACACGATAAAAATAACATTAGACAAAAACCTAAAAACGATTTTGTTTAAAGTCAACTTGCCATTAATATCTCCAATGCCGTCTCCATCGCTGTCCTTGAAGGATCTGGGATAAATTTGGTAGAGCTGCATGTGCTCCCACCAGTCGTGGGTCTCTTGGCAGGAGTACCCCGTCAGAGCGGCCAGCACGAAGGCCGCAGCCAAGAGTGTCCTTCCGGTCATGTTCACCAGATCAGCACCAACGATAAACCCAAATCACACCACACTAGACGACCAGGATCCTCGATTACTCTCGCGACCGCCTCTCTCAGAAGGCTGACGGTTAGTAGTCGATTTACGACCTGCCTAGGTGATATATATATATTTAAAATGCGATTCGTGTAGGGGAATTAATGCCATCATAAATAATATGGAATTTAAGATAAAGCTTGATAAGGGGGCGAGCTTATTGCTTATCTTATCCGCTTCGCATCCAGTATTGTGATTGAGAGGATATGACGCATATTGTTGCGAGATGATGCAAAAAATGCCAACGCAGCATAGAAACAACGGTAGGTATTCTAATAGTAATAATTATATTATATCAAGTACTTACGGTACATAGATATTCTAACTTTTACTATTTTTCCGCTTTGTTATTGTTTTGTAACCTTACCTTTGTTACAATATTTGGAATTCACATTACAATAATTTCGTTGTCTGTCTGTTTTTAAACTTTGCGTAACATCCGAAACTTCTTTATAGTATATTTTTTTTACGAATTTTGCTTTTACGAAAAAAATTCGATTTGAGACTTAATTTTCAAACGAAATTGTAATAAACAATTTCTATAAAACGTAAGAAGTACGTTTTGTTTACTAGGTGATTTAATAATGCATGAATAAATACTTTAACGCAGTACTAAAGTGTGTTAAATATACGCAAAGGGTGACGTACTTCCAATGTGACCCAGTCCCCACACTTAGAAAAGGGGTTAAGTTCATCTGTGTACAATTTTATGCTCTGTAATTGAAACCTCTTTTCTTGTATTAAAGTGAGAACGGTATAAAATGATCTCAGTGTATATAAAAATTAATACACTGAATAGATTACGGTTTCAAAAATGATTAATTCTCAAATGATTCGAGTTAGGTACCTATTATTGGTGGGTCCTTATTATTTTTATTGTGTTATTCCTATTGTAAATATAAAGACTAGTTCACACGCCAATCACATCCGTCACAAAACGATCTGCAGTTGACCCACATATAGATTCCGGAAAAGAACTAAAGAATCATTCTATTTTAGTTCCCAGCTCGACCGACGTAAATTGGCGCGTGGTGACTTTTTGAACTAACAGCTGCTTCTCTCACCCATATATTTAGTCGCGAATCGTTATGCGCGGAGAGACCACAAGGTTTTGATATTTTATGAATTGATACCTTACGAAGATTCAGAGCAGGATCTTGTCGAAGATACTACAAAAGTGCGCAGAGACATTCGAATAATAATCTAGGAATTGAAGTATTGCCAGATCGAAAATGGAAATAGAAGATCGATATTAATATTTGACAGAACATGACCGCTTGGCTATGTAGGTACCTACTTATGATGTATAAGATGGCTCAAATTTATGTATACAGTTTAATTTGTTTGCATTTCATTATGTTGAATTAATATTTTTTTTATTTGAACTTCAAGTGGTTAATACAAAGTTCTTAACTTAATGAATTTGTTTAAAATTGAATTTCTTTTTTTTTAATTAATAAAGTAAAAAAAATTTTTAAACTTATGAAAAAATATCTATAAATCTATGATCCGTGTAGAGTAGAAAACGTTAATATAGATTTATATTAATGTACAATGAGGTAGCTAAATTATATAAACTTACGAGTGTAAAATATAATTGTGCCAGGTATCTAAATAATACATAATTAAATTGGAACAAAACATTGATTCACCATAAAAAAATATGTATAGTTAAAAAATTGCGAAATTTTATTATTATTATTGATAATATCGAAGTGTAAGGTACAGGTTTATTTTAAACGCTCTTAAACATCTCACGGTCGTTTTATGTATTTAGTATGCACGAATATATGTTATCAAGTTCATGTATTAATTTCTTGTGATAATTATTTTGGTATTTTCCTGATAATTAAAAAATATAATACGTTAATAACTTAGGTTGTAGTATATTTAAATTTATGTATTTTTTGTATCTCTAAATCTCACAGATCGAAAATCGCTTCTAGCATGTAATTTATTTTAATTTTAGAAATTTGTATTATTGAATTTATTTGGATATTATCATTTTTTTTGATATACGTGCGTAAATCACTTGGATAGTCATTTTTTTCTTATAATTATTTTTTCAAAATTTTTTTACAATTTTTTGACAAACCTATTTTGATATATTATTTTGTTGCGCATTGCAGAAAGAATGTTTTGTCACTATTATTGTTGATAGCAGATTTTCATCAGTCCATATTTTTAAAGTATTAAAATTTTAATATTTATATTTACTTTGATTAACACTGTTTAATCTCGTAAATGTCCGAAATGCCTTCTACATCAATGTCCATATAAGCTTCCGATATGAACACTTTTAATCGCGTCAGGTGTTTGGGACTTCTTCTGAAAACCATTCTAAAAATGCTCATCGATGAATGTGAATTCAATTGTGTCACGTTGTCCGATTCAATATTGTCAGGAACATTGATTGCTACAAAAGCATTTTGACGGAAGAGCAATTCGACTATGCAAACCCTGTTCTGAGTTGTGCCTTTCCCACGTAGCAAGACATGCTTATGTAACGTAGAAAATCGATCCCACAACATATTGGCTGGACAAATACATTGTTATCGTAATTATATAAAATAATCCATACTCAGTTTTGGACCATTGTGTATTATAAACTTTTTTAATTAAAAATAAATTTGAAAATTTTGTATGAAAATTAACGTCCTGGTAACTTTTGCTTGTGTTTCAGAGTTGCCCTCAACATTGTGCAAATTTGCGTTGGTCTACAGTTATAATAAATGAGTTTTGATTAATATTTATTTTATTAAATTATTCATTTTTAATTTGTTAATTTTATTTACCTAGTTATACATATTTTTGGAATTTTAAAGGCTTACATTTTCATGTTCATTTGAAACAATTCAATCGCGGAAACCATGACCGTATGCTAGCATGCGCACGCACTACACTTTTCTCTAGTAAACTGAGTAGTGATAGTGAATAGTGCGTAGTAGCATCTGTTGAAATTGTTGATTTAATTTCCTAAACATTCTTTTTAAAGAACTTCATAACTAACTAATTTTACAAAAAGTATTTAATAAACTATTCTTATTTTACTGTTGTAATTTTATAAATATATATAAAAAATGTCTATTTTATTACATAAAATGCACGATTTTTCTGCCAGTGTATTTATGTTAAAATAATTAACCAAACTCCTCTTTTATTCATGCCTAAGGGATTTTTTAAAACTATTTGTACTCTTCCTGAAAATAAACCCATAGCAATGTGATTTATTTACAAAATATAAAACAAATGTTACACACATTTACGAATAATAAACAGAAATAACAATGATGAAATAGAAAAATTTCATGTGGGACTAAGATATTTTTTTATATCTTCGTATCTTGGTGTAGGTTATTAAAAAATTAAAACATCATATTTTAATCACATTTTAAATTAAAAAACATGTGTTATAAAATATTTATTGATAACATTATGTCAACATTAATTTTCTAAACATATACGTTATATATTTAAATAGTGAATACAAAATGAACTTAGATAAATTTTATATGGTCTACTAGAGGGAGTCATATTAAGGTTGCTTTATTTTTATTCACAAATTATATGTTTGTTATTTAATACACAGTAAGAATAGATATATGTAATTTCAGAAGGAAAACATTATGTCTTTGTATAATGTTAGTGAATAATTTTTTTAAATTATTATAATTTGTAAGAAATGATATTCTAGATACTTAAAAATGGAAAAAATCAAATGAATAAACTACAGTTAAATATATGCATCTTTTTGACAATAAATACTGGTCCATCATTTGAGCGATACTTTAGTGTGGTCCATGTCAACGGTTTGTTTTTATTTTTCTTCTTCGTTACTATTGTACTGCATGGAAGAACGCGCATTGATTTGCTACCTCTACCCAGCTTATTAGGTAAATTTCCACAACAGTTTTACTTTATCCAGTGAGTCTCCGGAAAATTTCACTATACTTTCTCGACCGTGAACAGAATATCTCGATATTTAATACCTTGTGATATTTAAATAGTAACTATTTATTTTAATATACATCATCTAAATCATTTTCTTCACGTTATTATTCTTACATTTTCACAGCTGAATGGACTTTGCCGAGATTCCTCTTATATTTGTTTTGGAAAATTAAAAAAAAAAATTTTTTGTTAGTGAATTTCTTACACATTATGTGACATTCACAGAGTGAGAATAAAAATACTAAATATAATTTCTACTGACTAAAAATGCTTTTTTTTTACACACATTACCACCACGGTCACTGTAGAGATTCTTCGAGATAGAAGCAATATATGAATATTTTAATGATACATCTAAATAATATTTAATGCCGTCGCTCATCAAATTGAAAATACTCATTTCAGTTTTTACCTTCGAACCCACACGTTCTAATGGCGTCTGGTAAGAAATTCGGTAAGATTATATTCAGTCATTGCTGAGATTAATACAAAATCGTTGTATAACAAAACAAGTGGATATTTGTAATATCTAAATAAAATATAATACACTGCCACATGCCAGTAGAAAAATCACGAACATTCACAAAGAAGCTGATTTGAAAGTTAGTTGTTATATTATAAAGCAAATGGATAAAATTATACACTGAATTAATTTAAAATCAAAAATTGCAACCACTCAAATTTTACATTAAATATAGATATGTATCGTATGTTATAGATGATATAGATATCTAAATATAGATACATAGAAATCTAGATATTTTATGATAAATTTAAGTGTCATTAAAAATATTCTGAAAAAAAACACAAGCTATGTAGATAAGATTTAAAAAATGTGAAATTTTCATAATTATTTAATGTGCAATTTTTTATTATATTAACGTGTGTAATGAATAATGATTTTTGCTGAATAATTTTATGTACATTTAAATCATGTTACATTATGGATAGTAAAATAATTTTATATTAAATATTTCATTAATTTATTGGAATGCGAAATAATAATTTTCATTTATAAATTTTATAAACATTTTTACAGATAATTGTAGTGGCACTGTGCATGTTACGATAGAGAAATCTGTTTCATTTTAACTTACAAAGGTATATTATATTAAGGTACTAGATACTAGACATCCTCTGATTTACATTAAGAACCTAATGTATTATTTATTTAAAACATAATTTGTTTCGTCGCTTTTTCTTCACGCTGTCTGTAATCTAATCGGTCCAGATCGATGACGCCGTCTCTTTTATTCCTTCGCTTCTTAGTCGAGACAGCATAGGTCTGTAGATGTCTGGAGTGAAGGGAAGAACAACACCTCTTTGCTGAATTTCGCCTGTAATCAAAACACATTTCTATAATTAATTCCCTGGGACTCGCTCGCCGTATCCCAGATACGAAGTGAACATTCACAAGCAATCTTATAACTGGACATAGTTATGCAGAAAGCATCCAAAACTCAAAATACTATAAATGAGTTATGTACGGTTTCGGACATCTCAATGCGATATCTTTATGTGCTGTAAACGTCCAAGCTCTTAAGTGATATAGTTTTTTGTAAACTTAATTTTTTTTACCCACATCACAGCCATAAACGTTAAATTAGCTCCTTAACTAAAAAAAGTAGTTTGACTAGGTACAAAGTAATTACATTATACCTTTGTAATTTTTTTTTTTTTTTTAAAATAGAGATGTGAACACGGAATACGTGTCACATCAATATTCTTACTATTTTCAAACTAAGCTAAGCGCTTGTACTATGAAAATAGGACTAACTTGCTAGTCTGGAGTGAGGATCGAACCCGCAACCTTTGGATCACGAGGCCAGTGTCCTAACCACAAGACCAATAAGCTACTTAATTTTAATAAATTATTACCACATAACCAAATCTGTGTATATTTGATCATTAATTTCACTACATTCATTGTCCTGATGAAGGAATCATCGCTCCCGAAACATGTTGAATTTTTTTAAACAATATTTAAGTGTGGTTAAGACAAATTTTTCATTATTTTATTTATAAAATGATGCCACAAAGTTAATTTGAAAAAAATTTCTTTATCAATACTGGGATATAATATTTGAAATACACAAAGCATAAAATAAATGTCATCCCAAATTAGGTGATTCAATAAGAAATGTGTATAAAAATCCACTTATCTTTAAAACATTTATGCGTTTCAAAAAACTAATAAACTTTAGATGAAACACATTTAAACATCTACCGATTTCGATACCACTGCGTCATCTTCAAGACAGACGGACAACAACTTTCATAAAGGAAATTTTTAAAGAATTCAAAGGTGGAGTCTGACAGAGGAACAGGATTTCTTTGGTGAATTAATTAAAAAATATTTTTTTTATTAAATTTAATTGACAATTAAATTTATTTTATTGAGTGTTGTGGGTCTTTTTGATTTCTAACAATTTGAAATTGTCTTATCTAAGTCCTCTTTAATGTATATGTAAAATATCGACGTAATTTCTTTTTTAAAAAGTCTGTCTTAAATATTTTTTGAAAATTCTGAGAAGTTATTATTAATATCTGTGATAGTGAATACAGTAAGACAATGGTATCAAATCAAGTAGATGTTTGTAAAACAATTTTTGTGGTTTATAAAAGCTTTTGAGTTTTTGAAATTCCAATTATTTAATTCATTTTTACAATTTACATTTTTATTAATTGGGTAGGTACCCCATTAAAATTGGTGCTACATTTCATTTTAAAATATAATTCTGATGACTATTTCCCATAATGAATGGGATGGGCACAGGTTTATCTCATTTTTACGAGTATTAATTTAAACGATTGAATTATATAAATATTATAGTTAAAATATATTTTATTTCATTGTCATTTTTTTTTAAATCGTTTTTACCTAAGATTCCCACAGAAATATTTAAAATAGAACCTTAAAACAGCGAGAATAAAAAAAAGTATGATAATTCCTGAATATTTTATACTGAATAATTTAGACTTTAAAAAAATATATAATAATTGTTATGTTTTGTAATTATTACCTATGTAGACCAAAAGACGCAAAAGATACATAGAAAAAAAATATTTTATATTATATACAGTAACGTTATATAACATTGACACATTTTTTGTAATTGGTATTGGCTTTTATTATAAATGTTAAATATACTTGGGAAAAGTAAATTAATATAATAAATACCGCATATAATTTTCGTGAGCAAATAATTAACATGATATAAATTAATAAATGGCATATGACGCATAAAGATAAGATTATGTTGATTCTTCTTATTATTTTATTGCACAGAGCATGTGAATGCATCGAAATAAAACCAGAATGGATCTTGATTTTCGAGTTAACTTTTTTGGCGCATTAGGTGTAAAAATTTAATTAATAACAATAATAATTGGATAATTTATATAGAGCTGTGTTCGTTCTATTTACCTTATGTATGCATGTAACAGGAAGCAGCGGGAATGCGTGTAGCGAGACAATGAAATGCGCGCGCATCCATTAAACCGTCAAAAATGTATTCACTTGAAGTAAGTGTTCCACTAATATAAATTATATATCGTCGACCATTTTGAATCGAGGACCAATCATAAAATTGCTCAATTCAAAACGTGACGAATGATTGGTTATTGAAGTGAAAATTAGGACTGTTTGAATTACGATTTTACGTGTGTATTAGGATTTCATGTAGATAATTGTCGACGTTTTTGCAAAAACGATGTAATTGTCAGATATTTGATTTCAAATTAAAAAACACATTCATTCATTCGACATTCAATGCGGCTTTCAAAGTTGCATAGTTTCAAAACTTTTGAATACGGAAGCGTTTTAGGCCAAAAATCGATAAAACATGAAAGTACGTGGGCACTTGGACTTTTTTGAAAATGCACACGTTTTTTGATTCATCGCATCATATGTATATCTACAATGCTGCGGCGATACATGTCTTCGAATCATCGTGAGACGTCGATTCAAAGACATTTATCTATTTTTTAGCCATCACAAACCAATAGTTTAATTTGTACCACTTCAAAAACAAATATTAATAATTTAACTACGTGTAAGTTCTATCAATTATATTTATCATCTCCCTTGAAAACGTGTTATTGTATTAATATACATTTTTAACCAATATGTAAATACCAATTATCTCAATCCCTCCAAAAAAGTATAACTTTCACCACGCGTACATAGTACACGCAAGTCCATTATTTATCATGATTTATCAATCTCCCAATAATTGAGCGAATAAAATCAATTGTTTGTCATGTTTTGAAATCTTGTTTAATAGTTCATGTAAAAGCAATTTTACCTAAAATATTTTGTAATTAGTAATCATGACATTATCTTGAAGTACTTGAAAATTATTATTAATTGTCGTATGTATAATATAATCCGTTGATTTATTGGCACGATAAAATTGGTGAAAAAACAAATAATAATAAAAGTGATTAGCTGTGAGTTTCGATAAGACGAAGAATTTATACGCTTGGATTATACGCTCAGATATTTTAAGATTACACGTGGATATTTTTAGGACAACACGTCTGTACAACGTGATATTACAAATCAAAAAGTAATATAATATACAAAAAATCATATAATTTGAAATTTTACTACAGTTAACACCTACACCTTTAAAGGTTACAAGGTTATACCTTTGTAAATGTGACTATAAAATAGTACTATAAAAGTGACTATAAAAAAACCTATACGACCAGACGCAATACAATAAGAGTAAAATTATTGTGATGTTGGTTACCATCCAGAATCATCTTGGTGGCTATGCCGGTGGGGAAGCCGACAGTCTTGGCCATAGCAGAGTGTCCTCCGTTGGAAGCGAGGTCTCCGTACACCACCAGGTTTATTCCCCGCTCTTCTCTCCGTCCGTCTGGCCATATGATGCCTATGGAGTGTCGCAATATCACCAGATCACGTTCATCCTTCCCTGCATATAAAAAATAATAGTCTATTTCTTTTACATTTATTTACAAAATAAATAAATGAATATATGTTGAAATCCTTATTTGAGAAATTATCCTATAAAAATTGAAATTTGTTCATTCGCGTCTAATAACTTTGACTACAAAGAGTTCATAAAAAAAACGCAAGTTGTGGGGACTTAATAACAATTTATGGACTAAAATATATTGAACACAATGCAGATCACCTACAAATCCTAAGATAACCCAGTGCTAAGTAATTTATAAAATTATTGGTGCCTTAATATATAAAAAACAGCGTACGGATTAAAACACAAATGGCCGTCATTTTTAAACTGGATACAAAAAAATTTAAAAATTAGTTTTACTCTACCAATGTTTTTTCTGAGATGGTCAATGGTTTGACCTTTTATGTTTTAATTTCAAGTCCCAAAAAAAAACTCTACGTCTTGTATCAATTAATTACACAATTTAATTATTTTTTGCATTAATATCTTACAAAGGTACTAAAATTCACAGCCGCAGAATTTTACGGTCATCCTAGATTGACCCGGTTTGAGTAGTTTTTCTTTGAATATTTTTATATGGCTGAATAGAAAATAAAGTCTGGGAAATGTCTTACCCAACGCCAGCCTCTTTGACAGGTAGTGGCTGAGGGTGTCCAGCGGGGAGCCGAGCTTCTTGACCGGCTTCTCGTCCAGCAGCCCCAGGCTCTCCAGCGCCGCCGCGCCCTCCGCCCCGCCCTGCTCCGCCGCCCTCGTCTTCAGGTTCTCGTAGAAGATATTGCTGTCGGCCAGCCCCAGCAGCTCGCATATATACTGCCTCTGTTACAAAATATCATTTAGCTGAGAGTGTCATATTGTTGGCCATTAAAATATGTTTGTCGGAACAGCAAAAACTGTATATGCCATTGTTATATGTATATTTATTAAGTTTATTGATAATAGAGACGTATCTATAGTTTATAGCGAAGGGAAAAACTACATTTCAAAATGAAGACTACAACACACACCCGTTCACTAGTTTGAAGACTACAAAGTGTACACTACAATTGTAGTAAAAACACATGAAGTGAACTAATTGTAGTACTACGAAATGTAGTGCTAGTGAAGTAAATATTTTTATTTTTATAGCGAGCTAAAAAAAATAAAAAAAGTCAACGAGAAAAATATTTAAGATAAATGACGATATATAAATGACGACCAGCCAGATTTCTTTATTCCAAAAAATTTTTAAACCATGGGGGGGGGGGGGTTGTTACAGTTTCCAGAGATTTCTTCATTTAGCAACATCAACTTCAAAAAATTCTTTATTCGGTCCCAAAATGTTTTAAGCCATGGGGGGGGGTTGTTACTGTTTCCAGAGATTTCTTCATTTATCTACTTCCCAAATATTTCAACTTTGAAGTGTGTGTACTTTGTAGTGTCCGCTTTGAAGTGAAGTGTACTATTTGAAGTTTATGCATTCAATAACTTTGGTGTTTGTAGTTTGTAGAGTGCACTACACTTCAAAACGTGCGAAGTGTGCACTTCAATATAATGTAGTACTACATTGTAGTAGTGAGTACAGAGTGGACCCATCGCTAATAGGTTGGTACAGTGAATGGCTTTGATCGAGCGGCCGTGCCGCTTCCCAACGGTTTATACGACCGGTGCTGAGCGGCACGGTCCTGCCTGTTAGTAGAAAAAATTTCAACCTGGAGACGATTGAGTAGGACCGATTTAGAAGCTTTTGCTCTTAGAACGGTCCTGGGTAAGCGGTGGGTACCATTCACTGTCGGTACAACAATAACTCAAATCTTCCGAATACTATTAATTATCAGCTATTATTCATTCAATTAACTCACTATCTCTCAAAAAATGTGACAATACGTCATGTTGGTTTTCCATATTTATCAACAATAAAAAATCGAATAAATATACATTATTGAAAATGTTGATGACTTAATTTCTATTGGCTTTTTCTTTCTTGCAAAAATCAATTTTTCCTCCGCTTTTCAATGAATTATAAAGGAATGCAAAATTAATACCCAACAAGGGGTGTCATTTTGATATTTCATACAATAAACCGCACTTTATTTTCAAATACAAATACAAAGTGACAATTTTTATATACAGAATTACATGCTTTGACATTAAACGTATATAACAATACGAGTATAGGGGTGTCACATATCATTTATGACGCTGTTTTCAGATTTTCCAAGCTTTCGCGTAGTGGCGATTCTGTTTTACCAATAATACCCAATGACATTTTTACGCCATAAAATTGTTGGTGGATTGTTCTTAGGTTTTCACGGCCACTCAGAATCTTCTGATTTGTATCTTCTTGGGAATTATGCCGTATTATTACGACCTTTCTGGCCGACGTTTCGGATCCCATTGCAGTGTCCGAAACGTCGGCCAGAAATGTTGAAATGCAGAAACCCTAGAAGACACAAACCAGAAGACTGTTGATTATTGGCTCAGATTTTCGTATTTACAAAAGATCAGAAAAAGAAATCCAATAGCGTCGATATATCGCACGATCTCCGTATACGATCTCGGTCACCAAAACTGTCCGACGATGACACGCTTCGGAAAATTTGCGGGCAATAACTGTATTCTGTCGCTCCCTGCATAGCAGGTTGCACCATCTTTCTGAAATTACATATCTTCGTGATTGATATCATGTGATTTATTTCATGAAACGTTTTCATGTCACTTTATAGTATATCTTTGACACTAGGAACACAAAGACGTATTCATTTAGGCTTTCTTTTCAAGAGACTGGCCGATATGTAGATGCAAAAGTGCTTTATATCGAAAATGCCAGAATTATTGAAATAAATTCCCAAATTTGGTACAATACAATTGATAATATATGTGCTGTAGTATTTTTCCAAGACTTACGCGATATACGTTCATACATAACTCAAATGCAATAAATGACAATTTTTTTAAATACTCCACAAAAAAGACATCTTCTTCACATTGACACCTCCGTTTAAACATATTGAGTAAGATGTTTAAATGTCAGGTATATAAAACAAAATTAATTACAAGCAAAAGCATTAACTAAATTTTTAACATATTTTACAAATGAATAAAAGTAAAAAATTAAGCTTATTATTTAAAAAATATTTTTGATTTTTTGACATTCAATACGAGATTTTTTCACTTTCAGTGGACTTAGGAAGTAGAAATCCACATATCCATATTGAGAGTCATTCATAGCAGAAAACACCTTTTCTGGCTCTAGTTAAAATAGTCGTAAAAAGGGTTTTCCTGTTATTGTCATATATTTATGCTCATTACGCCGCGGTATTTATGTTTTATTAGTTGTCGTCGTATTTGGGTCATAAAATGGTAATGTCTCAAACGCTGTTACAATAAAATTAATAAACACAGCTGATATCGCAAAATGCAGTAAAATTGAATTGATTTTTTTTGAAAAACCAGCGTTTTGCGTATATAAGTGAGACCGACAGACGCGCATGTCGAGTTTTGTTTTGACATTTCTATCGACGCGATATTAGCCGCAGGACGACGCCGACAGCCAGTGTGGCCAAGTTGCAAGGATATTTTTTATTATTACAGTGTGTTTAATAGTATATTAATTAGTTTAACTTTTAACTATTTTTTGTTTAGGGAATAAAATAATACGTATAATGACCGTCGACGCCTTTAATATATCAATATAATGGATAACCACCTAAAAATTTCTTTAAGTTTTAAAAATGATTTAATAATTATTTTTGTCAATGTTTTTTACATTAACTTTAAAACAACACACATCGCCCAGTGTGCATAACCGATAGCATGCGTTTTTGTATTACTGTCTATCGTTAAGCGGTCATATAACTGGGGCTCTTTATCGATTATCGCAGATATTGTTCACAAACACTATTGTCTGTATCAGTTATTATTTAATTATTTAAATGGTTGATACCTTCAGAAAAAAATACGGATGTTAATCGCAGTATTAAACGCAGTACGAAAATAAAAGGTCAGGGAAAATAAAAGTGCAGACATCGAAATTGAAATTTTTGGAGAAAGAAAATTAAAATACAGAAATCATGCATTCTTAAAAATAACACTAAATAAAATGTAGTTCTAATAAGGATATTTATTTGATTGCGTTGATTTTTATTGAAAAGCGGGGATTATTTTTGTTGAAAATAATTACAATTTTTTATATTTTTTTTTCCTTGATTATTACAGTTATTTCAAAGAGTCCTGTATATTGGTGGAACCATAGAATAAACAGACATGAACTAACGTAAATTTCAAAGTATCATATCTCATGATGAAAATGACAGTAGCGAGCTGAAAATAATTGCGTTGATCTAGAAATTTTTAATGGAATAAGCTCTGTAAATATTACGTCGCCGGAGGGAACCGTTCGAAAATTTTCGCTAGTCTGGACATTTTTTTTGTTTTTGTTTTTGCTACTCAAGACGTGACATTATTTTTTTATTTTCACGTAAACATCTTTATCGTTGTTTGAAGAACAATTACTACGTAAAACATGGAACTTTTCTTTCAGAAGTCATTTTAAACCAAATAAAAAAAAGATCGTAACATTATTTCGTTTAAACTGTTAAACGGAAAAGGATTTTATTTTAATTGAATTGCCTCTCATTCGGATTCAAACTAGTTAAAAAAAACGAAAAAACTACCTGAACTGGTAGCACGGAGAGCGGGTCGGCTATACCGTTGTTGCACTTTTAGGGTCTTTTGAGTTAATTGACTTTCTAATTTTAGGAAACTCTTTACTTTTACAGAGGTTTATCACCAACTACTATATATAAAGATAGGTATACTCAGAATATTTTGAGGATGTACAAAATTATCTCAAGATGTCTCAAGTTTGTTTTTTCTTTTAAAAGTTTTCAAAAGGACTTGGTAGAATCAGAAAGAATTGCAGGTAATGATTTTCTAGCACCCTACACCTACACTAAATTGTAAATTGCTAGAAGGGTCTGGAATTCTGGAAGCAACCCAAAAGCGATTTAAACAAGGGTCTATAAATTCGGAGGCATTGCGCTACGCAATTAGAGTTGTTTAGACAGTAGCAGAAAGGTGAATCGGTCAAGACGTGAAGGACCAGAGACAAAAATCAACCGATTAACATACGGCGTGAGTAGGTACTTACGTGCGAAACTGAGCGGAATGACTTGGCGATAGACAAAAGTGCAGCAAAAATTCTAATTAGTATAAATTAAATAAAGGACGGTGCTCTGATTAAAGTTATGTTCAGTAAATTACATTAATTTATTTAAAAAAAAATTTTCATGTTAAAGTTTTATGTAATACACAACAAATTAAAATAATATCTACTGCTTACATAACATTAATCATTAATAAAGATATGTATTATAGATGTCTCACAGAGATGAAGTTTATATGGGAAAGTTGGTATGGAAGTCTTTATTAACACCTAAAAAGAAAATACAACTTCCATATCTTTTTTCAATATAAAAACAGCTTCATCTCTTTGAGACATCTATAATATATATCTTTATATATTTGTCTTTACAGTCACATTCTGATGTATATCAATAGAGCTAAACGGCTTCTGTTGAACGAATTAGGTAATTATATGTTGAAAAAATATTGATTGTATTATTTGTACTATCTACTTATATTATTTGATTTGAAATTTTCAATAAAAAAAATCTGAATCAATTGAAAAAATATAAATATATGTTTATACATAGATTAAAATAGGTTGCGTGTACATTTTATAGCCCATAAATTATTTTTCTCTAATCACGAAAAAAAATTCAATTAGATTTCTTTTTAGGCGAAAATTTTGTTATGCAACGAAAAGCGCGCACACCATGTAACGGGATCTTTGAGATTTTTCACTTTATGAAGTTATTTATTACGAATCTGTTTTTGACTTTATTATTCCTCCCCATATTTTTAAGAAAAAGCAGATTACATGTCTCAGACATCATACCCCTGTATCATACCAATCTTGCATAGAAAAAGTTTTAATAAAAAACACGTTTCATATCTCAGGCATACGAACGCGGTATAGAATATATTTTCTAAGAAAAACACGTTACTCGTCTCTGACACGTCTATCATAGATACCATTGTCTATCATACGTCTATAATACATCATTGCATTGAAAACATTATTTTACAAACATACTTCTAGGTACATGCATCAAAAATAATTGTTTTTTGAATTCTGCACACCTATTTTTTAAGTTATTTTGAGAGTTCAGATAAAAACAGTATTTTATATTATATGTAAACTACCACAAACACAAGTGTATCCTACATAGATTACTGATTCTAGTCTGGAATACTTAATCGGTTTGTAAATGATTGAATTCGTTGATCATACAACTATGAATTGTAAGTTTATTTGATAAATACAAATCCTAATCGTGTTGGAACAAGACACAATAAAATATTTAAAAATTGTATCAATAAAATAAAATATCGTTCTTCATACTTAATTGTATATTTTTTAATACGGTAAATACGTGATTTTAAAAAATTCGTACTATACTCCCTTCCTTTTAACTCGTACTTTCTGCTTATCTGCCGAAAAAACTTTGGATCGATTTTTAACCCTTTTTCCGTGATCCAATCGAGCTGAAACTTTGCAGGCAGACTCGTGGCGATGATTAAAATAATCTAAGAAATTTTAGTTTAATTTTTTTTTTAAAAACACATCTTTATTGCTTTCTACCAAAGTATAAAAGAATTTCATTATAGTATAATTTTGGATTTTTAGATTTTTTTTTCAAATTGGATAACATACAAATGAGAAAGAAGCCCGACGCGTGGAGAAGGCGCAAAACCTGTTTCAACTAGTCTGACTCGAGCCATGGGTGCCCCCCTATACCAATTATTACGTTTTCAATATTCTTTAAGTTTTAAGGATAATAATATACATGGAATAGATTTCAACATGATCTTGAAGCAAGAGAAATATGTTGATAGAATAACAAATTGGAAACAATACAAATGAGAAAGGGAGTATAATAAAAACTGGGTTTTTATGGATTAGTTTTTTTAAACTTAAATTCACATCAATTATTTTGGATCATATCATCCGTATTTATTTTTATTTTGATTTTGCCTGTTTGCACATCTAGCCCGTTTGCATTCATTTCTGAGCATAAGCCTCTCTTGTTCCTCTTCACAATTCAAATACATCCAAAATCCTGCACATTCACGGTTTATGAATAGTTTTTTCAGTGCACTGCCGAGTTTATCGGAAATAATACGCAAATTCATACAATCGGAAAATATTTTTAAATCATTAGTCTCGTACATTTTATTTAAAATAATGTCTTAAACATACGTTATTTATTAACAAACAACTATTTTCAAATAAATTACTGCCTCAACTATGAATCGAAAGCTCAAAATCACGTTTCACATATGAGTTGTAACAATCCTTAGCGCGGCCGGCACCAAAGCTTTTTCATTCCCCCTAAATGACCACAGATGTCGCTAATGAGACATCTTTATTGATTTTGGAGTTTTTGTTAGCAATATACTTTATCTGTGTAATGATGACATCTGTGGTCATTTAGGGGGAACAAAAAATCTTTGGTGCCGGCCTCGCTAAGGATTGTTACAATTTATATGTGAAACATAGACATGGTATTCTATTTAATGTAGACATGGTATTCTATCATGGGTGGAAATGGCGAACGATACACTATGTAAAGTGATCACTTAAGCCAGCCGTACGATGGATCGTAAGCCCTATGTACACCCAAAAGATTTCTATACCTACTTTCCCATAAAAATACAGTTTCGTCTTTGTGAGACATCTATAATCTACATGGATTGAAAATCTTACAAATTTGATTGATGTGGTAGTCAATCATGGGTTGAATTGGTGAACGTTACATTGTTTAAAATGATCAATTAAACCAGCCGTATGTTAGGTTGGAAGCCTTATAAATACCCAAAAAACTTGCATACCCACTTTCCCGTACAAATTTTTTTATAAATTCGTGTTCAGTAAATTACATTATTTAAACAATTATTATTATAAAATGTTAATTTATTTAAACGAATCTTTCCATGCTCAAGTTTTATGTAATACACAACAAATAAAAATAATATCTACTGCTTACATAGCACTACTTTGCACATTTCATGATTGTCTTCTCATTTTCTTTAAAATAAATGCCAAAGATTCATTATAAATTTTCGTTCCTAGATAAGTTTCATTATTTAAAATACAGTTTTTTGTAGTTGTCGCCATATAATTTCAATGTCACAAGTACGTTAGAATCATTCGGATTATGTGGATTAGTTTGAAGTATAAAATGATAAGAAATTACTGTATCGTTATGTAACGATTTATCATCAACGTGATTAAAATGTGTGTATATTGTTTGACCAATTTTACTGATAATAATTTATTTACATTTTTATTAAAGACTTAAGACTTTTCATAAGATTAAATTTTATTTTGTTAAGTTTAGCATTTAATCAATTTTAATAGCAAGGCCACAATTAATTACATTATAATGAAATATCATAAAAACAACTCACAAGTAGTTATTTTAGTGATGTCCTAAACAATCAAATGTATCACCGATATATATTTTAATTTTTTCCCCTTGCAAGTCATTCTATAAAGAAACAATATTTCTATTTTATTTTATTTTTAAACAATTTTATCAAAATTTATCCAAACGATTATTTTTTAATCAGACGTCATACATCAAACAATATATGAAACAAATACATTCTCATAAATAAAATTGTATTTATAATAAAGATCAAAGACCTCTTTTAATGGCATTCATAAGTAAAATTGTGCCTGTAAATTAATCCACCATTCAAAAATGGCCTTTTTCATTTAAAATTACCCATTTCATTCGCAACACGAAATGTGATCACCCTTTCCTACCGCCACTGGATATTCGGTTATGATGACCAAACAAAGCAGAACTGAAAACACAATTACCCAAGTAATTTCCGGTCCATCGGGATGTAACATGGGATGAGGATTTGGGTCGATGAGTCCCAGGAGCTGCATGCAGCGAACACACTCTGCATAACCTGGGGAAACAACACCACATTACTTCACATGTTACGTAACATCCGAATAAATGCATCCTTTAAATACTCTAACCATAATATTATTGATTGATATGGCAGTTACACTGGTGCAACATAAACGGTTAGTTAGTTTATCGTTACTGTAGTTTCGATCCCTTTCATTAAAACCTGAGAGACCCGTCCCCGGGTGGCGGTTAGGGGAACACTGTGAAGATATACAGGGTAGAAGGGAAACAAAATACCTCTCGTGGGCCAACATGTATGTGGCTATAATCAGTTAGGGGCGATTGAACCAACCCGTCTAATAAGCCAAAAAACCTTTCAAAAGTTGGAAGAAGTATACTATTTATAATAATTAATAACCAACATAATTTATATGTATAAATTTACACGTAATAAATTAAAAAATATAATGTTTTCAATCTATTCTGTATTTAGGTTAATTATTAATGACTGCTATCTCGAAACTACATATAGCAGAGACAAAATAATAATATAACATATACCTATATTAAACATTAATTTAGCTTCATTTTAATTAACACTAAACATAACTATATACTACACACACAACGTGGAGTATTTTTTCACTAAAACAGAAACGAGAATAGCAGCCTTTAAGGTAGGTATAATAAATTAATGTTTTTAAATTTTATTAATTCAGTTATTCATTATGTCAGATAATAGACGACGTGCTTTTTTTGAAACTATAATAATTATAAAATAAACAATCTCCTGTTGCATAGTAAGTATTAATTAAATTAATTATATTGCACCACAAGGCCATATCAATTAATAATAATCTTTCCAAATTACACAAACATAAAAAAAATAAAATTTCTTACTTTGGATTTTGAAAATTCCATGACGCAAGAACCACATCTATTATTTATTTAATTCTTTATTAAAAAAAACTTATCATAACATAAATAAAAATTTAATTTCAAAAATTCATGGTAAATTTTGTTAAGAAAATATTGTAGGGAGTTCCCATTTTCGGACATTATTAATTCTGTGATTGCGGAACCACATTTGTTATTTGACTAAGTATTCAACAAGTTTTTTTGAAAATACGTTATTGTTTTTTCACAGTGACATTTTTTTATTTTTACAAAAACTCATAATTGTGGTTTCTTAGTATTTCCAGGAAATGATTAGTTATTAGGTCTGTTATTTTTTTAATGCTGAGCATAAAAATTTTGTTTTTTTAGATATTGTAATATTTTTTTTTAATTTTCAGCATGAATAATATATAATCTACATCTGTACTTATATATAAAGAGGTAAAGTTTGTAAGTTTGAATATATGAGGTAATCTCTGAAACTACGAATCCGATTTCAAAAATTCTCTCACAAATATTTAGAATGGACTTTTAGGGTGGACATTGGTCATATATTACCCCGTTAAAATAAAAGGGCTTTTCGTGGTGACTTATTTTGTAACTGAAGTCGACGAAAAAATGGTCTAGCGATGCGTTTTTTAATAAAGCTGCCTTAAAAGTAGGAGATATTTACATACTTTCTTCTGAGATGTTGTAGAACTCAAAAAGTTAAATAAAAAAGCCCGCGACGACACATATCTACATGTTAAGGTTAATATACAAATTGATAAAATATGACTAAAAGTTACTTAAAATCTACAGCTACTTTTATATAAAATAATACAACGTTGAGTTGAAAAACATATTTTCTAGAATTCATGTGGAATTTGTTTTCTTTAAACATCTTCTATGAGGACATCTAGCGAATACCGCCCCTTTGATATCTTTGGTATTAAGTGACACCTGGGGCACTATCGACAGTCTTTGTAAAGAACCAGAAGCAATAAAGTGACCAAAGGAGAAGCATCTCTCTCATTTCAACAAACCTTGTGACTCATTGTGACCAACCACACGAGAACTACCTCTCTTCAATTAAACCCCCCAGTTCACTTGTGACCAAATGAAAAGCATTTCCATCATTTGCACCGCAAACGGCGATTCAAACCAGATACAGGCTACAGATAAAACACATGTTTTTCAGAAGCTTCCAGAACAAATGTACATGGTTTTAAGTGTAGATAATGAATTACTTTATCCTTTTATCAACAGACGATATCTTTGTTGAGTTCGACCAATTTAATTAATAATAATTTCTTCTTCAAATATAGCAAAATTATTTTGTGGTGACATAATTATAATTTATATAAAATAACTTTGTAAACACCAATTTTTATTGAAAAAAATTCAACACGTTTCGAAGCCAATGGTATCTTCGTCGGGATAACAAAAATAAAATTTAAAAATCGTAGTATAGATAATCAAAATATTAAAAAAGTTATATATGGAAAATGAATAATAAAAACTACCCACTTAACATGAAAATAAATTTAAAAGATAACTATTAGGAAAAAGGATCTGATTATTTATAACATTCAATTTACTTTTAACACTCTTTCTTATTTCCAAAATTTCTAATTCTAATTTACCAAACTGTGATTCTGTATAATTTCTATGTAAAATTTGTAAACCCTTATTATTATCAAAAGAATGATCCATAGCCAAAAGATGGTTAGAAAATTCGGAATAATTAATACTATTTAAACACCTTAAGTGTTTCTTAACTCTAATTTCAAAATTTCTACATGTTTTTCCTATATAAAAATAATCACAATCATTACAAGTCAATTTATAAACACCTGATTTTTTTAAAAAAATTTTCCTTATCTTTATTATTTAATATGTATTTTTTGAATTTATTATTATTAGGTCCTTACATATGAAATTGGCGTTTAGTATAGGAGGAACATAAAGCCGATTTTTTTTTATTATAATATATTTATTTAATCAAAGTATGTACCATTGCTATCTATGCACTTTTGCCATCTCATAGGTAGTTCATCGATCCCTTTACTAAAAAAAACATTCGGACGGGAATCAATAAAATCTTTGAAGGCGGTTTGGACTGCCCCATCGGAGTTGAATTTTTTCCTTTGCAAGAAGTTATCCAAATTTCGAAAAAAATCGTAATCTGTTGGGGCAAGGTCCGGAGAGTACGATGGATGTCTTAGACATTCCAATTGAAGCTCCTCTAATTTGGTGGCCGTCTGTTGTGCAGTGTGTGGTCTAGCGTTATCATGAAGCAGCAGTGGCCTAGAGCGATTAACCAGCCTCGGTTGTTTAGCAGCTAGCTTTTCCATCATGGTTTGCAGTTGCTGACAATAGACATCTGCCGTAATCGTCTGGCCAGATTTAAGAAAGCTGTAGTGAACGACACCAGCACTAGTCCACCAAACGCTCACAAGTAACTTTTTTGGAGTCAATTTTCGCTTGGGGCATGGTTTGGCTGGTTCGGCAGGGTTTAGCCATTGCGATGAGCGCTTTCGATTATCGTACAGGATCCACTTTTCATCACAGGTAATGATTCGATTTAAAATCCCTTCATTATTGTGCCGGTTGAGTAATGCAACGCAGCGGTCAACGCGCGTTTGTTGATTTGCTTCACTCGATTCGTGAGGTACCCACCTTTCAAGCTTTTTCACCTTACCAATTTGCTTCAAGTGGATTAAAACAGTTTTATCACTAATACCGCAGCCTGCAGCTAACTTGGATGTGGTTTGCGATGGATCCGCTTCCACAATAGCCTTCAATTCTTCATTATCAACTTTGGTCTCCGGCCGTCCACGGGGCTTGTTCTGCAGGTCGAAATTTCCAGAACGAAAACGTTGGAACCAAAAACGCACTGTGTTTTCTTGTGCGGCACCGTCGCCATACACATCATTAATCCTTCGAGCCGTTTCTGCAGCACTGGTGCCACGGTGGAACTCGTACTCGTAAATAACGCGATATTTCAAGTTTTTCATTTTGTAAACTGAGTGACGCAAAGAGAAAAACAATTGAGGAAAAAACAAATGAATTATAATTTTCAAAACACAAATACATGAGTAAATAGCTGTATAAATTTGGATTTGGAATTCCTAACCAAAGAGAAGATATTTGAGATCAAATTTGCCAGTACGGCAAAACGCCAATTTCATATGTAAGGACCTAATAGTATAAAAAACTGGCTGAATAACATTTGAGATATTTTTGGATTAGAAATTTCATTATTTATAAATATAATTTTCCTCCAATGTTTATCAAAATCAAAAATTGAAGAGTAAACAAATGATTTAAAAAAAAAAATTCTTGTACTTTTTATTTAACATAAAATCAATATATTTTTTATCATAACCATTATTAAACGCGATCTGTTTAATAATTTTTAATTCAATATTAAAATTATCAACAGATAATGGAATATTAATTAATCCATTTAACATTGAGTGAAAAGTTGACAATTTTTGAGAATATTAGGATAACTGTGTCTGTAAATGTATCTTTACGAAACATATTAAAATCAATTTTATTTTTAACAATTGCAATATTCAAATCCAAAAAATTAATGCTAGAATTTTTTTCTATGGTAAATTGAATTCTTTGTTATAGTTTAGATTAAATTAAGAAAAAAAAATTTTCTTTCACTACCAAATTAAATTAAATTGCCACTACGAACAATGTGGAACATTTTATTTTAAAATTTATTTTTAAACGACTCTCAAATTCGTCCCGGATAATCCGCATCATAGTTAACCAGATCCTGGATAATCGGAAGTCAAAGAGCATGCATGAAAAAATGTATCAATGTGGTCGAAGCAAATTTAGTGTGTCAGGATAGAAGAATGGTGCTTTATTCTCTCTGCTTACCCCTGTGGCAACAGTGCGATATTAATTTTATTTATTTTTTAATATACCTAATAGCGATACATTGATTTAAATATAATATGTAAGAAAAAATCAAGTGCAGATAGATTAGTGCTGTCCTTAGCAAAATGGTTCAGAATACGAGTAAAATAATATTTGATTAAATATTTTTTCATAGTGGTGATTCTTTACAGATAAAATTTATGTTAATAAACAATTATTTAACATAAATTTATTATTATTTCAGTATTTTTTTAAAAAGTATATAGGCAATATTATAATTTTTATGAATTTCTAAAACGGAGATCATAATTTCTTGCTTTGTGAAGTATGGAATTCCCCTGAAAATTATTCCTACTGAATTTTGATAAATTAAACTGGTCCTGGATGACATAATGAATGCATACAGAAATCTTGACATCTAAACAACTTTAATCTAGACAAGTCTTAATGTTAGTCTTCACACCTACATGTAGCATTTTTTCCCAGCCCAAAGATTTAATCAAAGGGGAAGTTTTTTTAAATAAAATTAGTACAAATTACCGAAACAACTGACGCTTATTCGACCAATGTAAAAATATGAACAGCTAATTGAAATATATTACTTACTTGCATGAAAGTTTTAAATATTTTAACGACTATTAAAAATACTTTTAAAAAACAAACACAGCAGATTATAAAGAAATTCAATTAATTTTGAACCCCGGTTAATTAAAACCAACGTTCAACGAATAGTGTGTTATGCAAACCGGCGAATATTGACTCGAACACGCTACTCGTAACCAGCATAGTAATTAATCTTTTATTTTAAAAACTTAAACGGTTTCTTGAAAGGTTTAAAATTGCATCTCTAATGCTAATCAATACAGTTTTGTATTTGCCTTTATGCAATAAGTAATTACAATTACTCAATCAATTAATTTTGCGTGCGGTATTTATATTGTATATTACAGTTCTATTTATTTATTAGGTATTACTAATTTAAAATCTATTTTTAAGGAACAAGGGTGTTAAAATATTTTTTTTTTGCCTTTTTTTATAATTCATATTTCTTGTATCATTATTTACAATATTTTAAAAATACGTCAATTGGCTTGATCTTACTATTTTACGACACACTAACTACTGATATTTTTAATTATTTTGATTAATGTTTTATATTTAAAAAAAAATATAAGACCAACGTGATTGCGTATAAATAGCGTATTCAGACCGTGGCGCGTCAATTTTTTATTTTTTCTAACGATGTGATATAAGCGTCAAACCTTTGCGAAAACAGTTCTACCATTGTTCGTTGTAAACCTAGCGATAGTTAATTAAGTGGATGCCTACTTTTGACAGAAATTTCTCGAAAGCGTTACCCAGCAATAATAACGAGTGAATGCAAGATTTGTGTGAAATTTAATTAGTGTTAAGTGACTTTATCAATGTATTTAAACAATTAAAGACTAATTATGGGGTATAAATTAATGCAGTCTAATTAATGATGTACTAAATTTGCGGTTTTATAGAAAATATAACCAAAATTTATAGGAAACATGATTTTGGAAGAAATATATACATAAATTCTAGAATTTAATACATCTTAAACCAAAAATCCTCGGTTATGGTATTTTTTTTAATTTTTTGGATATTGCTGCCTTTGCTTTTATACCCCGCAATTAGATCGTTACTTAATTTACATTTGTCTCCTAGAGCCACGACTCGTGACAATATATACACAATATATATTTTTAATAAAGGTATATAGTCGGTCACAGCATAACCTAAGTTTATACCCACTGCACGCCACTGATATGTACTATGTAGATGTTATCTGTACTTACTTAAAAATTTTCATCGTATTAAAAAGATTTGACAATATATTATTTATATTGAAAACTGGATTGCAAATATTAAACAATACATTTTTGAATTATGCAAATTCTTTGACAAAAACAATTTTTTAAGCCCGGTTTTCAAAAACCATCAAGTTGCATGCATTGCTAAATGTATCTTTGCATTCTACATTTAACAGATAAATATTTTTTTATTCAATTTAATTTTCTATAAACTCATCAGTGCGTACAAATAAATAATATAAATTCATCAGCCTACATGTAAGGATACAATTCTCCCAGTAGAAGTAGAAAATTATTCTGAATAGGCACACATACAATTTTTGGGTATGTTTCTGGCATCCTGAAAAGAATTTTTAACTGCACTGCAAACTCAGTATTGGGGAAGTGAAGATAAAATATTTTTAAAAAACAGGCGTGCATTCCTCGAATGGTAAAGACATTTCGTATTAATCGAACTGCGCGAAAGCGACATAGAAAAATCCTATTTCAACCAATTCCGGAAAATTTTAATTCAATTTATTTTTTAGATGTCTTGGCTCATAGTTTTTTTTATAGAATAAAATACCAAAAATGAAATGGAGAGGTAGATACTGAAAACTCATCACCCTTCCTGAAAATACGCATTATACACATTTTACGTATTACCAAATATTACTGTAGATTTTTACTTTTCCTTCTTTTTATCTCTGAGTTTTATCTATGACTGTTAAATTAATCTTTTTATGTTCATATAACATTAAAAAAAACTTTTTAATAAGTCTGTAAAATCATCATTGTCTTATATGTGTCGTTCTGTAATTACAGGAGACATAATAACTAATTTTTTGTATTTTGTAATGTATTTATGTCTTCCTGTTGGATGACCGAAAGAAACAAATTAATAAATAAATAGCCCAATCCGCCATATTGTTTTAAAATGGCGGCTGTGATTCGAAAAATTCTAAACTTGGTTAATATTAGTCCCAGAAGAAAAGGAGAAAGAGAAAGTTAATAAAATCCCTCATTCTTTCTCTCACGCTTTAACTGACTGATTGTCAGATCAAGCATTGTCTATTATTTATTGAATTGTGTAGAGTGATTACTTTAGCCAGCTCATACAGATTATAAAGTATAAAAATACTTCAATAGAAAATCTTAACTATACAAACTTATTATATTTTACCGGTTTATTGCCACTATCGGACAGGAGAGTTTTATCCGATCTGATTTTATTATATAAAATTGTAAACTCGCATTACCACAGCCCTGAAATTTTGTCCTTAATAATGTTCCATGTACCCAGTCGAACTACTCGAGTGCCGACGCCTTTTTACTGTGACAATACTAGAACAAATGCTCACTATAACTCGCTAGTACCTAGAATACACAGGTTATGGTACCCACCGCTTACCCAGGACCGTTTTATGAGCAAAAGCTCCCATATCGGTCCTTCTCATTCGTCTCCAGGTTGACATTTTTTTAGCTACAATGCACAGTATGCATAGGAATACACAGGTTAGGTAACAATTATACAAACATAGCAGACGTGTTTGGTTCTGGCCTGTCACAGTATAGGGGCGCGATACTGAGAGCGCTTCATTCCGCCATAATGTAAATTATATACACTTTCTTTTTTTTGTTTTTCCCTCTGTTTATATTATTTTTGCAAATAACTGTTATATACCTACATATATAAAAGCCTATTTAGGCGTAAATGAATGAATAAATAAATAAATACTCGTTTCTCATATATTTTATAGTTTCGTCTCTTTGAGACTTATAATTTATCTTAATTAAATAATCAAAATAAATAATAAATAATAATAATAATCATCATCCCTCTATTAATAAAACCCAGTAACAGTATTTAAATAAATAAAGTTACCACAAAGCAATTTTGCTATTATTGAAGAAGTGAATTCTAAATTGAGTATGAATGTTTTTGTAGTAGGTACTATTTCCTGCCTGCCAACATCAAAATTTCTGCTTCACATCTCGTCAACATCCACCCTAAAGGTTTTGCAAGCCTTACATATTTGTGAATATGTGAACACAAGGATTAAACTGTTAATTTATATGGATTAATCAAATGTTCGAATAAATAGGCAACTTGAAACCCGCGTGGCTTCCCAAAGCTTGAAATTTCGACTCAATTCGACAATTTCACCCCTCGAGTATGGCTGCGCGCTGTAGATTTCTGAATGTTGAAAGCATTTTGATGCTCTGAGAGATAATTAGGAGATAATAAAAGCCTTGTTTCCTTTACTTGCCTTATTTTTAATAGCATTCTTTGTATAAATGCTATTCTGTGTTAATCCAGACCCTCATTTTTAATTGCGTATCCGAATCCTCAATGCTAATAGCTGACGGCCTGAATACTCCGCCATGCAAATTAATCTAGCTAATTAAATATTCCTACATTAAAAAAATTACATCTTCGTTTTAATTTCATTTCGTTGTATAAAAATACAACGTCTATAAAATACAAAAGTTATAGAAATGAGAAATAAAATGGAGTCTGTTTCTTTCTGTTCGAATTTGAAGAACTAGATAATAGAAATAAAAACGCCAATGAAATTCATTTATCGGTGAGCTTCATTAAGATTCGCGCAAAATAAGATTAAGATTAAAATACTGTCTCTTCAGTGAGATCTCCAACCCTACTCCACATCAAGTTTTACAGTACCAATCTAGGTTATTTCTCTTCCCTGTCAAGAATGATAAATTACTTCATTCATTATCGCTCACCTATATATGTAGGTATAGTTTTAATGAGATTGTCTTAATTTAAAAGTGAAATTGTATTATATGTGGGTATAAAATTTTTTGAGTGTAATTCTACATTTTATGTATCTATCTCTTCCAAAATCATGTTTCCAATAAATTTTAGGACTCTTTTTCCTATAAAATCTCGAATTCAGTATATTATAAATTACTGAGCTTATTTTTTTGGATATTGCTCGCTTTGCTTTTACACCCCACATATTATACATAGTTGAAAATCGTTCAAACGTGTAAATACATGCTTACTTTTAGTCATATTTTCACTATTCGCTTTGGTACGCCGAGGACTATCGCGTGTCATGTGACTAGAAATCGTTGACGTTGGGTCCCACGGGTTTATGTACATGTGCAGTAGGTTGAGTGTATTTTTCATTATCTTCAATTTTCAATTTGCGACATAACTTTTATTATTATTTCTTCAAGTGTTTCCAATTTCTCAGCCAAAAAAGGATATTCTGTAAGATATTATTTTTGCTTTTTTTTTTAAATAGTTATTCACTGTACATTTATGTCATTCAGGATTTAATACTAAAAACAAAAGTGGAAAAAACGTCATCCAATTGTGGAAATTTATATTTTTAAAGATGAAGAAAAAATATAACGATCACGATTGTGAAAATATCAAATAAATACTCTTAAAAGAATAACGTATTATTAAGTCGCACTTTATTATAAAAATAAATTTTTACTTAAAAGACTCAGTTTGAAAGGAAATTTAAAAAAATAAAATTTTAAAAAAGTCTATTGTGAAAGATACAATTTGTTTATCAGAGGAAAAATAGACGAGAAGGGACATTCTTCCGCTGTGATCCAACCCCCTTTCATAAAAAGTGGGTCTAGTTCATCTCTGTAAATTTGTATAGTCTGTGGTCGTAACGCAATACGACAGTGACGTAACTAACAAACCTCCTTATCCTGCATTGCAGGGCATACACTGGGGTATAGCTACATAATGCCTTCTACAATATTCAGCAGGATAATTCACAATGAAATGGAATATTGATTCTAACTGGGATACAAACAAATATCCCAAGTGTTATTTGTACTATAGGTGATAGATTGTAAAGACAGTATAACGAGAGTGGAAATGTTATGTATAGTAATAGGTAGGTATACTTTATAGAATGGACCTAACGTGTTTGCCTCATGCAGGTATAAAAACAAGGGCAGAAATATCCAAAAAATTAAAAATAAATGTTTTGAATGAAGTCACCGAAGATTACTTATTTAAAATGTACTGAATTCTAGACTTGTAGGTATCTGTCCCTTCAAAATCATTTTTCTATGAATTTATAAGATATTATTTGATTATAAATTAGTTATCCTTGATGACTGCATTCATTTTTTTTATATTGCTGCCTTTGATATTACACCTCACCCTTAATCCATCGTAGAAAATATTAATAATATCATAAATATTTTTAACTACGTTGGCAGAGTTAAAACAGGTGCCATCGTGTTTACCCCTTATATTTGCTTACATACTTATCTTATCAAAAATTCTGAAATGTATCTTAAAATTACATATAAATAAAATTTTGCAATCAATATTTGACCCACTTCCTGACCAACAATCACTCTGAAATTTGGCAGAGAGGCGTATTCCCGATGACAATACAATAATCAATACAATATTCAAAATGCTAATGCGTACAGGACATTGTACTTACATACATGCCGATGACATATATGTTTATATCGGTTTGTATTATTACAAAAATGACGTCTGGAACTTGAGCTTGGATCGTCTCAACAATTTGGCAAAAATTAATTAACCTGTAGGTACATGTACTACGTACAGTTACTACGTAACTCTCTTATTACAATGCTCTTCGATTATTTTTATCACATACCACAGATTTATGATATTTTATTAACATACGCATATACTGTGGTAATTAAAAAAAAATTTTTTTTGTTAGTACTGTGGTTTTTAAACAAAATCATTATATTATTTTAAAAAATTCTCAGTATAGAGAAAAGTTTTTTTTTGTTTAACTACAACAGGCCGTGGGCCCTAGTCACTTTAGCGAAACACGTCATAAAAACACCCCAGGCTTGAGTTAGTGACCTCGAGTCAGGAATCGAACCCATAACCCTCGGTATGGGAAGCCAGTGTCATACCCATTGGAGTGCGAGGATCAACACAACTATGAAACTCAGTACATATCGGGCATTATTATTTTTTGGTGTCATTATATTTGATAATTAAAATATATTTCAAAATGTTCACAATAGTATTAAATGCATAAATCAAGAACTCTTATGAAAAGTGTAATAATAGATTAACGTGATAAATCAGATTAATCCAATTATTGATTTCACACCTGACGATTATTAAAAATAATTATGTTCAAATTGTGTATTCTTAAATGTGGTAATTTTTATAAATCAAAAATATTTGTTAATATTGGAAATTTTAATTAATTAAATATTTAGGGTGATAATGCTCATTTAAGAATCATTTTTTAATTTGGAACATAAATCATTTATTTATTTCTGACTGCAGAACATCCAAATTGATAAAACAAATGATTTTGTAAATTTTTCAATGTGTCGCAAAGGAATTTTTAACTAATTTTACCTTTTTACCTCATAGGGTCAATTTATATATTGTACATATTTCATATTACCTTAAAAAAATGTTAATAATGAAAATCATATGTAGATACTTACTCACTTGATTAATTAATTTAGTCATGCAAAATATTATTTTTATTTGTTTTCATTATTTGTCAATTATAATCGTCTTTATCAAATTCATCATTTTCTCACATTCCTTAAAATTTAGTATTGTTCTTTTAAATCGATAACATTATTGAGTAATTACATTTTATCATTATGACTTATTATCAACGAATTTGATATCGATAAGAATGCGAAACGCTTATTAGGCCAGTGCTCACGTACGCAGCTGAGACGTGGGTACTAACTAAGAGGAATGAGCGAGCACTGAACGTTTTTGAAAGGAAAATTTTGAGGCGTATCTTCGGACCGGTTCTAGAAAATAGACTTTGGCGCAGACGTTACAACAATGAGCTCTATACTCTATTTAAGGAGCCAAACGTCACAAAATTTATAAAACTGGGAAGAATTTGGTGGCTGGGTCATGTGGAGAGAATGTCCGAGCATCAAGCACCAAAGTCCCTGCTGAACTCAAGGCCAATAGGGCGAAGGAGCTTAGGAAGGCTAAAATTAAGATGGAGTGATAACGTTCTCAAAGATATCTCTGCCTTAGAGCTTCGAAACTGGAGAGAGCTGGCACTAGACCGAGATGAGTGGAGGAAAATTATTGAGGAGGCCAAGACCCACCAAGGGTTGTAGTGCCAAGAATGATGATGATGATGATGATGAGAATGCGAAAGATTTATGAATATTTTTTAATAAAATAAATTTAAATCCTGAAAACAAATTAATTTCTTTTTGGTTTAAATAACTGCTGCGTTAGAAAAGAGTTACTAAAATATATTTTTATTTAATGACTGTCGAGATCTGTAAAATAAAGTAGGTAGGTACTACATCCTCTCACAGATGCTAGCCAGCTTCAATGTTTTACTATTAGTCTGGTCTCCTAGCGTCTCACTCACCTAGCGATCTAAGTGCTCGGAGACTCATAGACTGATTAGTCTTATTTTCATAGCACAAGCGTTTTGCATAGATTGAAAAAGTAAAAGTATCGATGCGGTATGCATTCCGTGTTTGCATCTCTAATTAAAAAAAATCATTTTCGGAGTCTATTTCATTATATTCAGTGATTAAATAGTAAACAGTCAAAATCTGAAAGAAGATGTTGAACAGGACTCTCCCACTGGAAGTTCATCAACCGCAGTTATTCCAGAAAACATCCACACAGTCATGAACTTAGTCCTGCAGATAAATGAATCACTGTTAATAAGATATCAGGTGTCCTTAAGATCTCATCTGAGGGATTAATATTTATCTTAACTTTGGAACCTGTAGAAGCTTTATTATATGTTGGTGCCAAAGCTTCCGAAAATGTACTGAACTTCCGTAAATGTAGGAATATGTAAATTTGTGAGGTATAAAAGCAAAGGCAGCAATATCCAAAAAAATAAGTTTTTAATGTAGTCACTGAGGATAACTAAAGTGTATTGAATTCTAGATTTTATGTATCTATTCCTTACATAATCATGTACATAGGAATTATGACCTATCGTATGGTTGGTGTAATGCAAGTAATTCGGATGAATTTCATTACACGGAAAAAAGTATATTGCTTTTATAATTCCGTAAATCAATTTATTTAGTAGATTTTTTCATTAGCGACATTAACGATATCAAACAATTAGCGACGTCTGTGGGGATTTAGGGGAATGAAAATGGCTTTGTACAGACTGCATGGAAAGGCGGTTACAACTCATATGTGAAAGCTTGTCATACAATTCAAATATATATACAACTTCCAAAAATTAGTAGGCATGGTATATTCTATCATGGGTGGAAATGGCAAATGTTACATTGTGTAAAGTGATCACTTAAGCCAACCATACGATAGTTCATAAGTCCTATGTACACCCAAATGACTTGTATACCTACTTTCCCATAAGAAATACAGTTTCGTCTCTGTGAGATATCTATAATATACACTAATTGATTAATAATGTCTCTGTGACAAAAATCCAGCACTGTGCTGAAAGATTTGAACAAACTCAAAATATTTAGATCATTCCTTTTAAATCTCGAATTCAGTACTATATTAATAAGTTATCCTCGATGACTGCATTCAAAATTTTTTGGATATTTGTGTCATTACTTTTATGTCCCACATATAATGTATTCTAGTGGTTCATATTATTGTCAAGAAATCGCAGAAGTGACTATTCAAATGATGATGAGGTATCTGCAAGATTATCGGCATCAAAGTTAGGGTCGGCAAAATTCTTATTACAGGTACGACACATTATTGTGATGGGAAATAAATTAATAGTGAACATTATCAGGATACTGACTTATTCTAAAGAACTCAAGGCAAAAGAACACGGGGCTTTATGTGCAAATTTAGGTCAGATAAAGAAAGATAATCAACAGTTCCATAAATTATCTTGTGTAGTATTGCAAGATCGAATATTTTCCGTCGGGACTCCAGCTTGTCCACTTAAAAAACTAACCCATAAAAACCAAGTATTGATCATACTCACTTTTTCATTGAAACAGTTTCGTGTCTACTCCACGTCGGGCTCGAAAATTAAACAATATATTAGGTCCTTACATATGAAATTGGAGTTTTGCCGTACTGGCAAATTTGATCTCAAATATCTTCTCTTTGGTTAGCAATTCCAAATCCAAATTTATACAGCTATTTACTCATGTATTTGTGTTTTGAAAATTATAATTCATTTGTTTTTTCCTCAATTGTTTTTTTCTTTGCGTCACTCAGTTTACAAAATGAAAAACTTGAAATATCGCGTTATTTACGAGTACGAGTTCCACCGTGGCACCAGTGCTGCAGAAACGGCTCGAAGGATTAATGATGTGTATGGCGACAGTGCCGCAAAAGAAAACATAGTGCGTTTTTGGTCCAACGTTTTCGTTCTGGAAATTTCGACCTGCAGAACAAGCCCCGTGGACGGCCGGAGACCAAAGTTGATAATGAAGAATTGAAGGCTATTGTGGAAGCGGATCCATCGCAAACCACATCCGAGTTAGCTGCAGGCTGCGGTGTTAGTGATAAAACTGTTTTAATCCACTTGAAGCAAATTGTTAAGGTGAAAAAGCTTGTGCTTGAAAGGTGAAAAAGAAAAAGTGAACCAGCCAAACCATGCCCCAAGCGAAAATTGACTCCAAAAAAGTTACTTGTGAGCGTTTGGTGGACTAGTGCTGGTGTCGTTCACTACAGCTTTCTTAAATCTGGCCAGACGATTACGGCAGATGTCTATTGTCAGCAACTGCAAACCATGATGGAAAAGCTAGCTGCTAAACAATCGAGGCTGGTTAATCGCTCTAAGCCACTGCTGCTTCATGATAACGCTAGACCACACACTGCACAACAGACGGCTACCAAATTAGAGGAGCTTCAATTGGAATGTCTAAGACATCCACCGTACTCTCCGGACCTTGCCCCAACAGATTACCATTTTTTTCGAAATTTGGATAACTTCTTGCAAAGGAAAAAATTCAACTCCGATGGTTCAGTCCAAACCGCCTTCAAAGATTTTATTGATTCCCGTCCGAATGGTTTTTTTAGTAAAGGGATCGATGAACTACCTATGAGATGGCAAAAGTGCATAGATGGCAATGGTACATACTTTGATTAAATAAATATATTATAATAAAAAAAAATCAGCTGTATGTTCCTCCCATACTAAACGCCAATTTCATATGTAAGGACCTAATATAAATTGTTAAAATTTCGAAAAATCCAAAATTATACTATAAAAATGAAAAGTTGTTAGATCATTTTTATCGTCGCCACGAGTCTGCCTGCAAAGTTTCAGCTCGATTGTATCACGGAAAAAGGGTTAAAAATCGATGCAAAAAAATTTCGGCAGACAAGGCGACAAGCAGACAAGCAGACGCTACGAGTTAAAAGAAAGGGAGTAAAAAAGGCATGACGATCCTTGCAGCTTAAAAACATCATTGGGAAAAGTGCCTTCCAATTCATGGAGATTATATTAAAAAATAATGTTTCCAACCGTACTCTAGAACATTGTTTTCGATCCTGCGAATATATTAACCCACCTTGGTGCATGATTAATTATAAAAATCCCCTACGCCTTTACCGTTAAATGTATATTTTTTTAATGTTCAGTATTATTTACGTAAAAATGTCACATGAAAGAATTTTTTTTTTGAGAATTAGAATTATTTATTGATCCATCGTTAGCGGTGTTAAGTACCAAAATATATGTAGTTTCATTCATGTTATGGAGGTATTCGTGATGGAGCGAATCGAAGCCTGACAAAGATAAAAAAGACAATTGAAGCTGATTAGATTAACTACAGCCACGTACACTACTTGATAAATAATAAAAAATAAATATCATCAATTATTATTATTTTATATCACTCCTCAACCATAGATTTTATTTAGGACAAAAAGAGAAAGAAGTAAACAATACGAAACAAGAAAAGGCACCCACGTGTTAATTATCAAATATGTTAAACCAATATTGGCATCAAAGTAAATTTAAGGATCAAATTCAATTTTTAGGATTTATACAATGATTTAATTGCAAACTTTTTCAACACATTACAACAGTATTCATACAATGCAACGCTCAGTCAAACCAGTTTTGCAATGTTCATAATTTGTATAGACTGGTTAAAATTGTAATACGTAATTGAATTTGGAAATAATTGAAAGCGATAGATTAACGAACGTAATTAATAAATCTGCAGAAGAAGAAATAATGCGATATTGGAACGCCATTCCAGAAATCTTTAGCGATTTAAAGAAACTAGCGAGAGCAATATTATCAATTTTCTCTTCTAGTTTGCTTGGAAATCATTATTTTCAGAAATGAATTTCATAAAATGTAATTCAAGAAAAAGAATGACTGATGAATCCAGCTGGTCGTGTGCATTACTAAAAGTGACGAAATATGAACCAGATATTAAGAATATGTCATCGAATGAACAACATAAAAAATCTCATTGATTAATAACTAATGTGAATGTTTATTGATTACGACTTTATTTTTAAGAAACTATATTATAATTTTTATGCTTATAAATAAAATTCATAAAAAAAAACATTTTTTCTCTTTTGTTAAATTCTTTAACTGCTTGGGCACGCCACACAATCGAGAAATAATATTTACGGATTTTTGGCACGCGGACCCAAAAAAGTTCGCCACACCTGCACTATAGGACCAAGTACAAAGTAAAAACATAAGATAGACCCTTGTAATAGAACCACTTTTTTTACACATATAAATATATTTTGCACATAAAAATTGAGATGACTTTGACGCGTCTTGCAAATTACAGAGGAGCGACTGTCATTATGTATATTCTTGATTACTTCGGAGATAAGGCGTACGGTGGGTCACTCAGGACTAAGCTGGGACAAACAGCAAAAAAAATCGTATTTAGATATATCGGGCTTTGATTGCTCAACTATCAAAGCGAAACAAAACAGGGTATAATGGAACACCTTGTAGAGTCCCTGACGATCCTAGGATTAAGAGATGAAGAAGATCATGATGGTGATTCTTAATTACTAATTTCATTCTGTTATTATATCGTGTTTAAAGATGCTTTTCAGAAACCTTTTATAGGACAAACTGAATATCATATCATCCTTTTTTTATCACTGATAACGCGATGGTATGAATGAATGAACAAGTTTTAATATTAAAAAAATAATATCTTACCCTTAAAGCGAAGAGTTCCTCTTTTGACGGTGTGCACCTCGGAACTTATCCCGTATAGATCAGCGTATAAGGTACTGTCTCTATTAGGATATCCCTCCAGAGCAAATCCCGGTAAAAAGTCGAGGTCCTTTAGGCTGGACAGTAATTCTCCTCCGCCAGCAATTTCCACAATCTGCGTAATAAAAAAAATTAATACCTACCTGTATTTAATAATTTCTACATGACATTATGTTATTTGCAGTATTAATTGGATTTAATGTCAAATGAAATATATATTTCTTAACTAAACTGGATATAAAATTCTGGTGAGAATGTTATTTTTCAAATCGGAGAAAAAAAATTGATTATTTCGAAAAATATTTTTATAATTAATGTGTTTATTACTTTGTTGTAGCAACATGATTATATTAATGTGGAAGAGACTGAATTTTGTACTGCAAAAAGATTTATTTATTGTATATCTATAAGAAGCAGTCATTATCATTGAATAATGGTAGTATGTATTACAAAATCTAGGGTAAATTAAAATAAAAAATGTATTTTTTCAATACATTATTTGTGGAGTATAAAAGCAAAGGCAGCAAAATCCAAAAAAAAATTTAATGTTTTTATTGCAGTCACCGAGGGTTATTAATTTAAAATGTATTGAATTCTAGATTTTATGTATTTATTCCTTTCAATATCACGTTTTCTATAAATTTATATTTCCTATTAAATTTAGAATTTAGTACATTATTAATAAGTTATCCTCGATGACTGTGTTAAAATTTTATAGGATATTGCTGCCTTTGCTTTATATCCCACATAATATACATACGTGACAAAACTGTCAAATTGTACGGATGTTATTTTGATAAAATAAAAAGATAAAAATAAAAATGGTGACACATATTTTGCAAAAATTAAGTTAATATTGGATATCATTATGGATAATATTATATAGATAAATTATATAGACAAATTATAAGGAAAGACAAACGGCTTTACGTGCCAGAAAAATAATTTCTCAATCAATAAGCGAAGCAGTTGAATAATATTTTTTTAGATGGCTAGATTTGTTAATGTTTATTTCGATTTGCCAAGAAAATATGACTTATAGGTGTGTAGTATCACGGCTATTTTTGTAAAAAAATGCTATTATTTTTAAAAAATATGTGAGACTAACCTGTAATTTAATTAGAAAATGATTTTTGAATGAAATCAAAGACTAATATAAAAATTTAACACTAAGACAAATTTGATTTTTTAATTATTCAACATCACAATCAATTTATCAAAAATCCTTATCTGCAACATTATATCATCTTTAAACTTTAAAGGTAAAACTCACTAACCGCAATATTGGCCAAAATGAGTTATGACTACCACCATTAATAGTAATAAGTTGTGTAGGATATCTGGATATTCTAAAAAAATCTTGTTTATTTGATGTAGAAGCGACATGGATATTAAACTGATTAATATAGTCTAAATATTAATCATTATTATAACAGTCTTTCTGCTTAAAGAATATGATTAATTATAATTAACTGTGAAAGCTATAACAGAGGAGGTTTATATTTCTTTTTTAGGGCTCGAAAGTCACTCACCACACACTTAATAAAAGTTTTCAAGACTATTAACAAAGTTGCGTGGCATTATAATGTTACATAGTAAATTGTACAAACTTTGAGTAGTTCACAAATGTTGCTAGAGCTTGACCAACGTAAATTGGCGTGAGGCGACTTTGGAACTAAAACCCGTCCCGCCCGCACTCGGCGGTAACCCCTCGCCCTGTCATTCAGTTCAATCTCGTCATGTGCGCGTGAGCCGTGACATCTTGATTACCAATATACACTGAATTATTATGTCCAAAACATCCTAAATAGTCCGGGGTGGTGCAAGAACAATTTCCAATGATGTATTAAAGTTTTGCGAAGTTGAAAAAGCAAATAATGGACCAATATTACCATTTGACAGGACTCTAGATAAAGCGGCCGCCATTTCTATTAAAGGCTCCGACACCGGTCACCAGACACTCTGTATATTATGTATTGTGTAATAAATTTACACCCTGGCAACTTCAGTTTCGCCACAGGGACGCCCTTTTCGCATGCCAATTTATACTGGTGGCATTCTATTCAATATGTGATAGGGGTAAAAATAGAATTTAGATATGCACTTCACAAACGACAAGAAGGAATTAAATAATTTAAAATATAAAGTGTTTTCCCAAGTACCCGTAAAACCCCGCAATTACCCATTGTTGAAAAAACTCAGGTCCTTCGGTTATCCCCCAAAATTTTATTATTCTAGACTAATACGACAATCTGTGAATAAAAATTTATGTTTAAAGGAGCTTTGAAAATCAAAAATTCGAAGAATTAAAAACAAGGCACAAGTAAAACGTATGATTACAAAAAATGGTGACTGATTTATGAGAAATGGAAACCAATTCATAATGCCTAAATGTAAAACAACCCAAATGCAGCTATATCACTATATTTATAAAGCCATTAATTACTATAATAACCTACCTATCGAGATACGATGCATCAGTAACCTCTCAGAGCAAATCAAAAAAATTAAAATTTTCCTAAAATCAAACTTAAATTCATAAATCAATTAACCTATAGCTTTTTTTCAAAATAACTCCTATACTTTCATTATCAATTTACCTTTTTACTGTATTAATAAATAACTTGTATACACTATGTACCTTTATATTATAACAAGGAATAAGAACTGTGGCTCCCTCATCAGACTCGAGAGCTTCTCTTCACTGATAAGGTCTACATGACTACCAAGTATTTTTAAAAAATGTTTAATCTGATATATTATATATAAGAACTGTATTTGTACCATAAATTAAATAAAAATAAAAATAAAACAAGCTAGATAACGAATATGTGACAAATTCTGACGGCGTATTCGAATCCAGCAGGCGAAATTACATAAGAATCAGATAGAACTGCTTAGCAACAAAATCATTGTCTATCAGAAGGATTACTACTGTAGCAAAATCTTTGTCTGCCAGTTTTGTTAAAGTCTTTTCCGCACCTGTCCTCTGCTGAGATACTTTGCTGCTGACAGGGTGGCCAGCAGCACTCCTCGCGGCGACCATGAGAACTTGTATCGCAGGGGGTTATCGCTGTGTTCCGGAGCTGGTAAACCTGGAGAGAATAGAGAAAGTCAGAATAAAAACAACAAAATATCACTTTTAATTATGTAACGCTGGTACAACTCTTGTGATTAATAATAATAAACGTGGGCATTCAAACTATTAAATTAATTGAAATCCAACGTCCTCTGTAGATCTTGAAGATTCAACAGTTTTCCACCTTTACTTCGTCCTACTAACGACGCAACTCATATTTTTTAAGAGAGTTTGCAATGCGTTTAATTAATAAGCAGGTTCAATTGATATTGATTTGTTCGAGTACGCCACACAAAATTAAGAAGAATTTTGAATGCAAATTTTTTTTCTGATGAAATCAAATTCAAATTCAAAATCAAAATAAATATTGCAATATTGCACTGTCACTTGTAAACGTGCCCAGGGCCAGTTGCGTGGCAGCATCCAATAATAAAAATAATTTAAATGAAAGTTACATCTTAGTCGCACGGAGGAGCTCCACGGGAATGGACATGACGAAGCCATTTTTCTTTTTAAAATATTTGTAATAAAATAATAGTTTTATATAAGTGAAAATAAAGAAAATTAAAATAATTATTCATCTCCTTGTAAAACCCCAATTTCTACCTGCGTGTCAATCTCCCAGGGTGGTGTAACCCCTAGTCTATAGAATAAATTTATAGCATATAGATTTATTTCAATGAATATGTATTGGGGAATACAATACAAATAAACTATGATTAATTTCATAGGAAAATCACCTGTTGTAAAATCATATTTAATAAATATTAATGCAATTATAAATTGGGTGATTAAATTTAATTCATTTTATTTTATTTTTAATGCTGGGAGTACAACCAGGCCAAGAAGTCGAAATACCGAACCGTAACGCGTCACGAAAACACCCTTAATGATAAAATCACAGATGTATTGTGATCTCAATGGGATTCAAACCCGATACCGCCGGTTTTGTTTCAACACGCAAGCAACATGCCAATTGTACTTCGGAAGAATTCGTGTTGGAAAAATTTAACAGGTTAGTGCTATAGTTAGTGATGAAAAGAAAACTTCCGTTCATTTTGGAAAAAAAAATTGTATATGTTTTGTCAATTTGTCTTTGATGTGGGTGGTTTTTTGCATAATATTTTAACGATATCAAAGGTTAATACTTTCTCAAAGAATATGGTTCAAGTGAAACCTGATTTCTTTCAGGTTATTGTTGGAAAATACTTGGAAATTCAAAAAAGAATCGACTACTTTCAGGGTTTCGCATATTTTTATACGTTTAGTTTGCGCTTTTCATATTGTGTTCGAGTCGAAAACACGTAGGCGGTTCGATGTATCAAATCAGATAAGAAAATATTGATTTTCATCAGGTAGCTTGCAAAGTTATCGAGCAATACATCGCTTTTTATGATAAACCACTTACGCTAGTTAGGGCATGCAAATATAATATAACTTCAGGTAACCAAACATTTATTCGTTCCTAAATGAATTCAAATTGCTTTGCTCTTAACAACCAAAGGGCATTAATAATAATGTTTACCTAATTTCAAATGTAGCTTATTTTTCTGGTATTATTTTATAAAAGAACCATTATTTTACATAATTATTTAAACGTGTTTCTCTTTAAATATTATTGATATTTATACGGTTTTCACTCTAGATTACACGAAAAAAAATGTTACAATAATGAAGGAAGCGACCATAGATTTTACGATAATGTTATTTAAATTAATCGATTTGATCGAATTAATTGGATTTCGAATGGTGAAAGCGGTCCGAAATACTCCCGCGCTAGAGGTAAAATGCACAGGTAAGAAGAAATGGCGTACCTTTAAATATTACGCTACCAGACAGACAGTATCGAAGTTCAGAGAGTGACATATAATCAAATAATTATGCGAGTAATTTTTCGAATGCGATCTAGAATGTTCAGTAATAAAATTAATGTGAACTATTTCGAAATAAATTTATTCATTTTCCAGAGTGTTTAACTCGAACGCCCTATGGCGTGATTAATATTCGTTGCTTTCAACAATATATCATATTTTTAAATACATATATCTAATATTCTTAATTAAGTATGATAATATAATAATACTTATTCATTCTTGATTACGTGTACTTACAGCACGTACTTTACAATTCGAATTTTATTATCAAGAGCTCCTTTAGGGTAGGTTCTTTCTGTACATTGTTTGTGAATAATTACTACTGTCAATTCATGTTTGATTTATTGACATGATCTACGGTAAAAGCACTGCGCACCGTGTCTGCGAAACCTGGCGACGCGGCCTCCTGAATAAAAATAATACTCAGTCATTAAAAAGTGATTTATTATCCAATACATCATAATATAATACAACAGCTACCTTACTTGTGTATTAAAACAAGGCATATTTTTTTTACAGATGAATAGACAAACTTTAGTGAAAATAAAAATTATTAATATAAAATTACTTCTTCTTCTTCTTCGTGTGCCCTGTCGGGTCCCCCCGACGTCGGCGATCATCTGGGAGAAAGTTTCCCTGTCCAGGGCAGTGCGGAACAGCTCTTCCACGCTTCTTATCCCGGTCCACTCTCGGATATTTCTAAACCAGGAATGCTGCCTCCTTCTGACCCCTCTGCGACTTTCAATTAGTACTTTTCGCCTCTCATTATATGACCAAAGCATGAAATTTTACGGAGCTTTACTGTGTTGAGTAACTGTTTGTATTTGCTTTACGTAAAACTTCAATATTACTAGTCATGTCAGTCCAAGATATCCTTAACATTTTACGATATATCCACATTTCGAACGCCTCTAGGCGATTTAGAGTATTCACCTTCAGCGTCCATGCTTCAACACCGTGAAGTAGAACTGACCATACATAGCATTTGAGCAACAACACGCAACCTGAGCTTCAAGTTTAAGTCGTCATTACAGAGTAGACTTTTCATCTTATTAAAAGATGCACGGGCTGTCTGTATTCTGCATTTGATCTCCGTATCAGGGTCTAGATTGTTAGTAATAATACTGCCCAAATATTTAAACTACGAAAAACTAATTAACAAAAATAAACATGTGAAACAGGCATCTAAAGGACACAAAACAAATTAAAAAAATTGCTCTCTTACTATCAATAACGGCTTTTAGTTTTATTTAATGATTCACACATCTTACCCAACATAACAGTAAATAAAACTCATTATAAGAATAATAAATAAGAATTTAAATTCGAAATAAATAAAACAATTTTCTCCACTCACTAACGTATTTATGAACTCATATGAATAGCATAAAAAAAGCGCTTGTTTTTAAGATTTTTTCTCTGGTTTCAATATTATCGTCAAGGTACGAATTGTAATTGTAATTGTTTTCAGTAATACGATAATTTTGAAACCAGATGGTGGTTCGAGCTGGTCATCGAACTTAACCAAAATATGGACAAGTCAATTTTTCAGAAAAATTTTCACAAAAAATGTTATATCCTTTATTTATAGATCGTCTAAATCTAAACACGCCTAAATATAAGAGAAGCGTAGCCCAGAATCATTATTCTTTTATAGGAACTAAAGCATTCAATGCATTACCGAAAATTTAAAAAAAAAATCAAGAACTTATATCACTTAAAAATGAACTAAAAAAATTTAGAAAGGAAACCTCTTGAAATTTCCATTTTAATATAACGTCAGCTATTTTATGGCAAGTAAAACGTTTATTTGTATGAATATATTGTATTGTATGTATATAGTTTTGAAATATATGTACTAAGATATACCTATCAAAAATATAAATATTTTTCTGTTACATATGTTTTATTTTTATTACTTTTTGTTTATTATTATAAAACATTTGTTACATGTAAAACATGTAAAAGGATTGTATAAAATTCTTGTATCTTATATAATCCTGTAAAAGCCCACTAGGGTATTGATAATCAAACATAATAATTTTATTGTCTGTCCGTCTGTCCGTCCGTCTATTCGTCTATCCCCGTAACTTTGTTTAACGTCCGTAATTTTTTTCGAATTCACGGCTAAAAAAAAAGGTAACAGCCGGTGATAGGGCTTGAACCGCGGGCCACCAAACCGAACCGGCCGCTTCACGCATGTTGCTACGGCAGCCTCTCCATGGATCGCCAAAAAGACATTATAAATATATACTAGGGCTTAGCAAAGACGCGAACGAATATTTCGTCTTTTTGACGGGTTGCAGGTAGTCAATATATATATATATATAAAGAAATCCGTGTTTTCCTACCCGCTAAGTTTTCTCTACAACCAGCCACAACCACCCACCGGTGGTTATGGTGGTGGATAGTCCTTGGTGTCACATCGAAAATTTGCGAGTTTGGTGGGGGTGGCTGTGCGTAGGTGGGAGTGGGTGACGAAAATGTGCTTTCTAGCACATTGTTTTGTTGTGCGAAGGCCGCAAATGCTTCAGATTCAGAAAAACCTGCTCTAGAAAGTTCTGGAAGGAAAACGTTCTAGAAAATTCCGGAAAGTTCTATAAGGTTCTAAACTGAGTGGCGGATTGTGTCGGTGTGTACAGAAGGTTCCTGTACATTCGATAAATTTCTTTAAAGTTCTGGAAGGAGAATGTTCTAGAAGGTTCGCGAAAGTTCTATGACGATCCAAACAGTGTACTAAAATCTACACAGCTAGTAATATATAAATAAATAAAAAATACCTCTATTCATACAAATTTCATGTTTTTCATTCTTATTTGTTATATTATGTTATTTTCTTTTACCGGTAAATTTAATATTTAAATTTTGAACAACACAAAGTTGGAAAATATTCAGGTCTCTGATTTCCATAGGGGCTCTGTGAGACCCCCGCGAAATACTGGATCCAGGATAGCCCAGCCTCGTAGTTCCCTTTCTCAACTTTCCGCACCCTGTTGAATATATATGTTTTTGTGTGTGCAAGTGTTTGCATATATTATCTATGAATGCACATTGTAAAAAAGTTTAATTTTCATTATTTACATTTTTTCTCGTTCTATAGGAAATTTTCTACATATACAGGGTTATTTGTAAAACATTAATAACCTCGCAGGACTATACTCCTGCCTTCCTGAAAATGTTCAAGCCATCATGACCTAATATCAATAGTTATGGAGATATGTGACATCAAAGTTTGCATTTTTTTCTCAATATTTCTGACGTATTTTTTTTTGTAAAACGTTGGACTATCATTACAGTAACTAATATCAATTACTAAAAATTCATTTGTGTCAATACAAGTTTAATAAAATGATTAAAACCCTGAAAAATTTCCGATTGGAATTCGAAGGTTTTTATTTTTTTATTTGACTTGTATTAAAGTGAATGAATTTTTCATACTCGACATAAGTTACTGTAATTATAGTCCAACGTTTTACAAAAAGTAAGTAGGAAATATTGAAAAAAAAGTGCAAGCTTTGATGTCGCATATCTCCTTAACTATTGATATTAGGTCATAATAGCTTGAACATTTTCGACTCATAATCAAGGCAGGAGTATAGTCCTGCGATTTTATTAATGTTTTCCAAATAACCCTGTATAAACATGCTGATGATGTTTTTGAAAACTTTTTAAAGCGAATAATTCAATATTTTTTTTTATACAAAATGTCTAATAAATAATTTCATATTTGATTCGGAGCGATGCGTAGAGATGCCGTTTTATTGCATTTCGCTGGATGTAACCATAGAACCTGGCTCAAGCGACATTACACCCACTGTCGTTCGAGAACTGTTTCCGAATGGATTGATATTTAGAAGTTGTGACGTAAATTGGCCCCCTTGAAGTCCGCAATTCACCGATGGATTATTTTACGTGGGGTTACCTTAAATCTATAGTTTATAGCAACAACCCTTGGATAAATTAAGAAAATATAATATATAGACAGAGATGAGATATTATATAGAGATGATATATATAATTATATATATAGATAGATATATATATATATGTTGTATATATATATAATAAGAATGTCAAGAGCGTATTGGTACACATTTAGAAATAATTTTTCATGGACTGTACTTTTTTGCACATTAATGTACAAACTAACTAACTAACTAACCATCACGCCGTTTCACTGTAGGGGTAGGCAGAGAGGATTGAACGCCACACTCTTCTATCCTGGCACACCACTTTTGCTTCGGCCACATTCATACATCTTCTCATACACGTTCTACGGTTGTTGCGGCTTTAAACAGGGCCATCCTCAAATACTTGTAGTACCTGATCGTGCCAGGTCTTTCGCGGACGCCCTCTATTCCTGTTGCCTTCAACATTCACCTCATATATTTTCTTAACCATCCTTTCCTCATTCATACGTTCCACATGACCAAACCATCTCAGCACTCCTTTCTTTATTCTATCTACCACACTACAGCCAGCATTGCATTCACTTCTAATTTGTTCATTCCTCACTCTATCGACCAAAGATTTTCCACACAAGCGTCTTAGTGACCGCATTTCAACCGCATTCAGTCTACTTTCATTCCTCTTTTGCCAATTCCAGGCTTCACTTCCATACATAAGGGTTGGCACTAGAACGCCATTATGTACCGCTAGTCTTGCTTCTTTTGACAGATTCTTATTGGCCATAATTGCATTTAGTGCACCATTAACTTTGTTTCCCGCAGTTACTCTCCTTTCGATATCATTCTCAGCCTTGCATACATACCTTGCATGCATTAATGTACAATACATATTTTAATTTACCCATTACTTTTTTTTAATTATATTTTTTCAAAATTTATTTATGTAAAAAATTATTAACCTCTGAAAAAATTGTAAAGGAAAATAATATCTGCCACGTAATATAGTAAAAAAACTGACTCGCATATTATATTTTACATTCAAAGCATAGGTGCTGGAGCTCCAAAAAACAGAAAGTAAGTGACAAAACAAATTTTGCGCGTCGACATCAAATTAATATAGCTCTACATTTTTATAATAATATACCACCGAGATAACAAATAAAACCAAGTATCAATTCGGGAAACAACTGACAGAATGGCTTAAGGGATTAGATTGACAGCATTTTGAAACAATATAGGTAGGTTTTATTAAAAATGTATACTAAAACGTTATATCGCCATTTCTTAAGAAAAAAAAAACATCAAGTTACAATGCTAAAGAAGAACACATAGTTAAAAATTAGTTTACTGATGTTTATGTAACTCGTGTTGTCAGCAACTAAAGGCAACTTATTTCTGAATAGGTATTTCAATATTCTCTCTCTTCACTGATGAAGTCTACATGACTACAAAGTATTTAAAAAAAAGTCAATTTATTGTATACCATATATTTAATTAAATAAATTTAAAAATATAAAAAATTTTAATCCCGATTATAATAATTTCATTGTCTATCTGTTTGTCTGTAACGTCCGTAACTTTTTTATAGTAAAATTTTCTTTATGATTTTTTTTCATAAAATAAATAAATATTAATCCTTAGGAACCAACACGTAAAAGTACCGTCATTTTTGATGGATTACAGCCAGTTTATAATAAACGCCGATTCTTTGTCAATTAAATACAAATTGATTTCATATAACAATTGGCTGCTTCTAAACATTGCACATATGTAATCACATTTTGCACACTTCGGCAATAATCTTTTCCATTTCTTAACAGTCTTGTCTTCCAGCTATTGAATTGTTTCTGACGTGTATGTACACGTATCTTACTATATCTAGTTTAGAAGAAGTCAATCAAGCGCAGATAACGAAGCGGTCACGTGGTGTTACCAAATTTTGACAGCAGGTACAGTTGCCGGCAAACTTCATGAAATTCTTTGGCTAAGTGGGGGAATGCGCAGAAGACGAAATTTGGGTCTCGTTGGTGGAAAGGTAGATGCGCAAACGTCCCCCCACTATGCCGCAGAATTTCAAGATGTTTGCCGGCTACTGTATGCGGTCAGAAAGTGCATCGCACAAAATTTTTATCATATTTCAAGCGGAATTTGGAATTGTCTTATGAAAACCGCATATTAACAAGGATGTGTTGATGAATCACAGTATTTGTTTTTACAATATCGCACGATATCGTTTATTTTGGCGATTTCTTATACACTGGTTGCTGGACTTTCACTGACACTTTCTCCTATATAGCATTAATGTTAAAAAGCAACATTTTGGAGGCGTATTTAAACCACGAAAAATCCTGAAGTTTCATTTTAGTAGGTAATAAAATCTTTCTGCAACATTTTGTTTATTCCATTATGAATTGCAAAGACGACTTATTTTTATAATTATATCATTTAAAAATTATTCTACAACAACGGCTTCCTGTGTGAAAAACAGCGTGTAGAACTCACGCTTATTTCTCTTTAATCTCTAATAAAATTTATGTGACAGCTGTAAAATCAACTATGCACAGCCATCACATCATCAAAGATCATCTTCAAAAGCATATTAAAAACAATTTAAACTTTCCCGAAACCTAGTCTATCTTATCACCATCCATCTCCTACTTATCTTGTTATCATGGAGCTAGTTTTGTTATAGTAATATTGTATTCCGGAAATCTATTTCATTTTTTTTACTTGTCTCAGGTTAGAATTCAATTTGCTTACTGTCACGTAAATATAATACCAATTTCTATTGTTAAAATGCAAATTACGTCAGCCTGTGAGAGTTTTTAGTGGCTAGTCACCTGGATGGGCGGTGACCTATTGAAAACTGCAATGCGAGAGATCGTTTATTTGATAGAACAAAAAAACGCATCTTCACAACATGTACATGTATTTTTGGGGTCAGCGACCCGTTTCCCCACGTTCCATAAACACAACTGACGACAACAGTTTGCACGGGACAAATACATCGGCCGATATCAATCACCAGGAACACGAGTATGAAGAACGCTGACATCGAGCTTCGCACGTAGAAGAAGCAAACGGAGCAAGGTTGAAAAATGATGATGAAGTAAGAAACACCTACTCATTAGAAATACAAAATGCTAACGCGGCGCATTTTGTATTTTGTACTTTTACGCAGACAAAGGAACGTAAATATGTCGACGGCCCCTTTCTTACATTTATTGTACACCTTTCCATGCCAAAACCTGGATATAAAAGACGTAGTAGCGAAGTCCTAAGTTAGTTTGTCTCCCTCGCCTAAACCACGAGGTCACGCTGCCCGATGTCCGCTACTCGTAGCATCACCTAGCTACGTAGATTGTCTCTATCTACGCCATACGACCAATCTCTAGCCTGCTGTAGCTACGACATTAAACACAATCACTTTGCCACTCATCTTATTCCTTTTTACGCCTCCAGTCTTCAACCAACCCATCGAGCATTGTCAGCCTCATCATTCCACTATCTTCGCAATCTCCACTGCCACTCTTATTCCTTGTTACGCCTCCAGTCTTCTACCAACCCATCGAGCATTGTCAGCCTCATCATTCCACTATCTTCGCAATCTCCAGCGGCGAACACCGTCTTCTTCCGGCAGTACAACACCATCCTCCACCTCACTGCAATACGCTACAGTCATCAGCACCATCTCCCGCTCACAGTACAATCTTCATCATTGCTTCTTTCACCCTACGCTCACAGTTTGATCTTCATCATTGCTTCTTGCACTCTACGCACGCAACCAGGATAAAGTTGACGACCACAGGTGCACCCAATCAGCTGGCACACCGATGACTACCGTTATCTTCCAAGGTCGAGAGGCAAAGCACTTACTGTAATTCAGTCGAAAATAAATAAACTCCATTAAACTGACCGCGGCTTTCTGTTCATATCAGCTGTTTTTCATCCTCTAATACATTGTACAAAAGTAGGATCCGGGACAGGGTACCCCATATTCTGGTAACTCCCGACGTTATAACATGCGCACCTTCTGATTCAACGCAGCAACACCACAATCTGGTGACATCCGACGTGAAAAGATCACCCAAATATTTATACGGACTCCTACAGATGTACAATTTTTGAACTACCCATATAAAATATAAAATATTTATTCACTACTAATATTAAAATATTATATTCTAATATACCATTTTTTCTTTGTAAAAATATTCTTAACACTACATATTACATACATTTACAAGGGATCGGAATACATAACAAAAATATATATCAGAGGAAACTTTATACCATATGACAATTAGAGCTTTATATGTCTTATGTAATATCTTTTACGAGTTTTCCGAAATTAATAAATATTTTTTACAAGTTTTTGGAACAAAAATTGCAACACAAATAGGCCATCTGAAACCTTTACTGAAAACAAGTATTTGCGAACAAGAAGACAAGAGAACAAAAGAAATTTTATCCAAATAAAATAGTTATAATAAAGTTAAATAAATAATAAATGAATACTCAGTTGCGATGAATATTCGATATATATTTGGAAGCCAAAACTTTATTAATCCAGAATACAATAAGGCTTTAACCTTTAAATTGAAGTTATGGTCTAATGGTTCCAGCTAAAAGGAGTCCCGGACCCCTAATCAGGCACTTTCCGAATCCAATATTCAACTTCGAATACAGAAAGTGTTTCTCATCTGACCTCCGCGGGTGAATGGTTAACTAGTTACCATTTCCCTTTAAATTAGTTTTACATGTTAATTAGAAATATATCGGCCGTGAAAATTTCGAAGGTACAGAAAACTTTCGGAACATTGGATGTAACGAGACTTTCACATCGTACACGTATTTCATTATCTGAAATTCAAATGACAAATATCATCGTATTCAAGTTGCTTGAATAGAAACTCGCCTAGGGACAAAGGGGTCTGCGGCTCAATTCTAACCCCAGGAAGATGGATATTTTTATATTTAAACAGTATGTTTAAATTATATCGAACATTCATTTTTTTTCACTCAAACATATGAAGCACAGGAGATTTTCTTTAGTAAAGATACGTAAGAGACATTCATTTGCGTGGTTGAATTTTTTGCTCGCAGAAAGCGTCAGTCACTGACAGTGAACCTCTGAGTAAAAAAGTGTAGTTTTTGTCGATCGGATTGTTAATTATTATGATTGATATTGCATTAAATTTTGCGATACCCAAGTAGGCACCGCAAAGGAAAGCATTCTCAAGATCCAACAGACTTTCAGAGATGATTTTATGAGCATTTCACGGATAAAGAAAGGGTTAAACCACTTCAAAGATGGCCACACATCTGTTGGCCCCAGCGCTGCGCGTAATTGGGAACCCTGCTTAAATGTATCCCCGCTTCTACCTGCCTCCAGCAAGCACAGATCCGCCTCAGTACGAAGACCGTCGCCGCAAAAACAAGTTCGAGAAAATCAGCCGCCGCAAAATCGTCTGTAAACCGCAACCGCAAAAGTAACCGCCGCTCGCCGAGAACTACCGCCAATCTTGAACAAGTGTGATGAACAAACAAGATGAACAAGAACAAACAACAATGAACAAGAACAAGGATGTACCTATTTACGCGAGTGTTAAAGTAACGAGAAACATCTCGCCGCTGGAAGTTTGGGACGAAAAAGAAGAAACAAGAGCGGAACCAGCGATCGCGAAGGAAGAAAGGTGAGTGCTTGCCTCCTTGTTCCTGATAACGATTTCAATGGACAGCGATTTGCATCCCGGTCAAAAGCCAAAACAATAGTATGATGAACCAAGTGCGGGTTCCTTGTTGTTTGCTAATTGTAGGATAACAAGGAAAGATGGAAAGGGAAGGAAGAGGCCTATATCCGGCAGTGGAGAGAAAAAGGTTGATGATGAAAAAGAAGTGCGGATTTTGGCCTCGCAGGATCGTCGTATCATAGTCTGAGAATTTACGAACGAGGTGGGTGTAAGCATTGGATCAGTACATTCAATTCTGTTCGAGGATTTAGGTTTAAAAAGAGTGCTAAAAGAGGCAGCGATAAGTTCACAGCTGCATCGCGATAATGCACCCACCCATTCTTCGCATCTGATTCAGGCTTCTGTGACCAAACATAGTTTATTAGGCTCCCTTGATCAGGTTCTTTGTGATTTTTGGCTATTTTTCAAATTAAAACCACCAAAAGGAAAGGAATCAGGAGAAGATATTATCTGGAACGCGACGGCTTAGCTGAACATCATTCCAATAAATAAGTTCTTAAAGCATTTTCCATAATGACGGAACCGCTGAGATAAGCGTGTGCAATACCAAGGGAACTACTTTATAGCACATTAAAATAAGTATTGTTTATGAATAAATGTGGTTCTGCCGACCAAAAGTTCCATATTTTTTTTATCACAGTTTTTAACACATTTTACACATAAAGAATGATAATTAATAAAATTTCAAAAACTATTTGGTTTATTTTTGTATCACCAATAATGCTTACCCAATTATTTAAAAAAAATCAAACACCCATTGTATCCAAGGAACGAGAGATGATGAGATAAATCTCAGAGATGTTAAATGTCAGTAAAACGTACACCTGTTGAGATTTTGATCTGAAGTAAAACTGAAAAGATCTAACTGAGATAGGCAGAATGGAACAAAAACCCGGGTAAATGACATTCGTGTTGACAGCAAAACTCAACATGTGCGCAAAAACGAAACCTAGATCTGTAAATACCCAAAACTATTTATTTTTCAAAGATAGACAAATAGAAGGCATTAAAGAAGTTTTAATTATGGGGATGAGGCTAGTTTGATGCGCCTACCTTCAAAATTCATTAATCGAAAAAAATTCGTTATTTATTAATATAATAAGATCACTAAATACAGCGTTCTCGTTATTTTCAGTTTGAAATTTAACACACAACAAAACGGAAACGGACAAGTCCAGAAACATATATAATTTTTTGGACTCGTCCGACGTAGATCCCGCTATCCTGGATCGGGAATAAACCAGTCTTCCGCTGGATGCAAAGTTATGACATCAATTATTCGCAAGTTGTGCGGCTACCAACTTCCGGTTCACGTAGAGTGGATGTCACTCCGGCAATGTTAGTCACTGGTCGCTATATTATTCGGTACGAAGCGGTAATAAGGAAAAAATATTCATATCTTTGCACCAACTAACCCTGCAACCTCAGTGCCCCCATTACGAACATCACTCACATCTATCTCGGAGAGAGAGAGATGAGTAGAGAGATGAGAGATAGAGAGAGAGAGAGAGAGAGGAGAAGAGGAGATAGAGGGATAGAGAGGAGAGAGAGTAGTAGAATATATGTATTAATATAATATATATCCATAATTAAAACAAAAATAATAAAGAAGTGTTAATAAAACATAAAATTGTATACAAATTTTCAAATTATTTTTTTAAATATAAACTAGCGATAACTCATCAAAAATTATGTAATTTTAATGTATTTTAAAGCTGTAAGCGTAGCGTACCGAAGCGTTAGTGATGTAAATTGTTACATAGAGAATAATGTTTTTTTTACTTTTTATACCTGACTAATATTGTTTACATTATGTATTTTAAAGATAAAATATAAATACACAGGTATAAAATATTTGAAATAATAGTAATACTAACTATTAAAATTAACACCACAGCAGATTAATAAAGAGAAATAGATACCCGAAAATCAAATATATTATATATAATTTAAATTGGTTCACCGTAAAACATGGACTAAAGCTATACACAATGATTTTCATGCATAAAACTAGCTGTTTATATCCGGCGTTGCCCGGATAAAGGATTCAATTAAAAATAAATTTGTGGGGGGAAATAATGTTAATTTTTTTGCAAAGCCTTTAATAAAAATAATGTTTCCATTAAATCTAATATGCAAAATTTGGTTGAGATCTGTCAAACGGAAAAGTCAACTATGTTTTCCGTTGGGTCCTTAAGAATAAGTATGCAAAATTTGACTGAAATCTGTCAAACGGTAGGGATTTGTATAGCGAACATATCAGGGGAGGGTGTTAGATAAATGGGAAGGGAAAATGTGACCCGTGTTTTCACCGAGTCCTTAAGAATGTATATCCAAAACTTGGTTCAGATCGGTCAAACCGTGTAAATTGTATAGAAAATATGCCAGGGATAGGAAGTGGGGTAAAGGGTGAGGAGGATAATTTCTCAATGTGCTTGACGGGTCCTAAAGTAGTCCTGTGCGAAATTTAAGTCAGATTGGTCAAACGGTGTAGATTTTTATCGAAAACAGATAGATAGATAGTCATTGAGTTTTATAGGTATATATCTTAAATAATAGAGTGATAAAATGCTTCAAAAATAAAATAACAACAAAGATCCATGGATGTGATAAAAGAAATTCAAACAGAAGAACAATTCCAAATAAAAAAGTAACCCATAAAAAACAAGTTTTTATTATACTCCCTTTCTCATTTACTAGTTGAAACATTTTTTCCGCTTAACCTACGCGTTGGGTTTCGGTCGGGCGACGCTACGAAAGGGAGTATTAAAAAATTTCCAAAAATCCAAAATTATACTATAATCAGTTTTCTCGTCTACCAGAGGCATTGAATATTTTCATACTACTTAATAAATTGTATGAAAAACCATTCAAAATTTGAAAAATCCATGATTATTAATTTTTTTAACGAAAATTTGATAGATCTTCTTGATCGTCGCCACGAGTCTGCTTGCAAAGTTTCAGCTCGATCGGATCACGGGAAAAGGGTTTAAAATGGTTTAAGTTTTTTCGTCAGACAAGAAGACAAGCAGACGCCACGAGTTAATATAAAGGGAGTAAAAAGAAAATAAATGTACAAAATTTTTTATAATACAAAAGACTGAAGGAATACACTTATCTATCAGAAAATGTAAAAAACCAAGAAATATTATCACATTCAAGAATAAATGCAGATGTCACATCGCAGAATAATAAATAGTTTTTTTAATATTAAGTTGAATATATGTATGGTTAATATAAATAATAATAATGATAAATTATGTTATCAACTAAATAATTTAAAATAAATTAATTAATTAATTAATTAAAATAAATATACGATAAAAATAATCATAGTGCCAGCGTCACTTGTCGTATCTGGTGGTGCAAGAGACTACCTACGGCCTATCTCCCGATACCCCGTTATCAGTTTCTCTGGTTGGATGGATTACTTGCAGGTGTCTTAAAACTCGGGTTCAATGTTTGCAGTAACTTGGTACTAACTCTATGACAAGGTACAACAAACATTTAAACATCCTCCTCCGATAGACGTCACCATACGCTCACATGCATCCAGGTCGATTTATTACTCATGGCACTGTACAGTCAGCGACAGACATTGTTGGTATATATTTTTTTATTATCCCAATTGAAATAATTTCGTTGTCTGTATATCCGCCCGCGTAACTTCGTGTAACGTCCGTAACTTTTGTAAAGTAAGAAAAATTTTCGAAAAATTATTTTTTTTAGAATAACGAATTTTTTTCGAATTACGAAAATTTTTTATTCGATTTTTTTAAACTAGTTATAATAATAAATTACGTAGTACTGAATACATGTGAGAATTTGGGGATAGAACTTAATACAGCTAAAAGAAAATACATGCTCATTAGCAAACATAACGCAGTTGACGATGAAAATCTTTCTATTACCAGAACGAAATTGAGCAAGATATAAAGTATTACATATACTTGGGCTGCAAGTTAAATGATATATGGAATCATTTTGCTGAAATTAAATGCCATATTGAGCGAGCTCATGCAACATTTATCCGCATGAAAAAGATGTTCTTCAACCATGATGTCAACCTTGGATTACGAATGCGAATGGTCAGATGCTGTGTGTTCTCAATATTATTTTATTGAATGGAAGCATGCACGCTTACCGAAAAATCGATAAGGCCATTTTCTAAAGAAATATACTCGAAGTAAGCTGGATGAATAGAGTTACGAATGAAAATGTTGTGATTCTAATGAATTTAGAAAAATAAGTAATTAGAACAATTTAATCAGAAAATTTCAATATCTCGGACGCACGACGAGACGTACAGAAAAGTACGAGATATTGCATATAATAATACAGGGAAAGATTTCTGAACTTCATGGCTGAAAAAACAACACAATGGTTTGTCCAGTCAGTCTACTGTAAAGCTATTCCGGGCCATAGAAAATAAAAATATAATAACCAACACAATAGAGTACGAGAAGAAAGAAAACATATTTATTTTCTAGATTTTTTCAATGTTAAATTATTTAATGGATAGGGAATGAAATAATATAAATCACATCTTAATAATAATAATGAATCTGTCCTTCATCAGCTAAAATGATTCGATGAAGAATATAAATTTTGGTTAAAAGTGAAATAATAACACACTGCATCCAGCACACATAAACAAGCAATACTATGTGTCAGCTGGCATCAAGTACATTGTAATTACCATCTAACGTGAAGCGATCATATAACTTTGTCTCTTTCTTGCACAGTAGGGTCACGCACACATTGACGTGTATCTATACGCAACACATTCTCGAAGTGTCATGACCAAAAAATCGACCTCTATGGCTAATCCCGCATGAAGAAAATAAATTTTGACGTACTTACAGACATTACATTAAATATACCAATATCCTTTTTTTATTGCAATGCATAAAATTTAAAAAATTTTGTACATATATGTAATAATTCGTATACTTTACCTCCGCAATATGATACGAATGATTCAATTCTTCCTCCAGCATTCTTGACTTCGTCTATGCACTCCATGGCCAAGAGGTGGTCGAGGCCAGGATCCAATCCAACTTCATTCAGAAGCGTGATGCCCGCGTCTGACGCTCTAAAAAAATAAACTAAATATTAAAGGGGACAAATCGCATTACCGATTTTTCAAACTAACAAAAATATAAATATAAAACTATATAATATTGAGCTCGATTACACCATGTGGTCGTAAATATTATTGTTTATTTATTTTCACTCACTGCGGGTGTAATCTAAAAGGATGTGTCATTAAAATCGTATTTGTAAAGGGATAAAAGATTAATTCCAGTATGAAAAATTCAGTTTAAATGAAAAAGCAACGAAAAATCAAATCACTATATAGAAGAGCACAATAGTAGTATATTTGTTTATTCTTCTTCTTTTTGTACCCGATCCGTTCAACGGACGTTGGCTGCCATGTTGGTTACCATCACTTTCCTTACCGCGGCCAGGAATACCTCCACAGTAGACTATCCTTTCCACTGCCTCATTTTTTCGGCCACGATTTTTTCTTCCTTATCTTTCCCTGCATTTTGAGGTGCAAGATCTCGTACTTCTGTGATTGTCTTTTTTTTAGATTAATTTTTTTTAAAGATTTTCTTAATTCATCCGAACAATGAAAATCTTCATTCGTTCCTTTCTTGCCGTAATTCGTAAGTGTAAATTTGTAATCGTTGCATTTTTTAACGCAGTTTAATCTCTTCTGAGATTGAGCTGTTTCAAAACTGTGTTCAAAGTTCACAATGTCTTCCATCAACGTTGCAACATCTCTTGAACTCCAGAACACTGTGATTCACAGTACGATACTAATTTCGGATTGCATCAATATCTTTAAATGCTTCTGATATTAATTATTTTAATTCATTCCCTATCTGGGGCTTTATCACACCAAGCAACATGTAATAGTTGTTATCATGAGTTGTGTTGAAGCAAATTGATTCTACAACAACGGGCTATTCTGTGTATTCGTTATACCCAAAAGTTAAAGGACAATTCTGCGGGTAAAAGAAATAACCGAATAAATTTTTAAAAAGCAGGTTTTCATGAAAACACAACCAAATTTTGGAATTTCGTTTCTTATTTAATATTATTAATATTTAAATTTAATATTATTAATATTTAATAGTGCATGTTTGTCCCTGACAAGACTGACATGCATGTGATCAATTATTGGTGGATGTGTAACAATACTATGGTTGAGGTGTGTAGTGTTGTGAATGTGGTGGTGGTACGTCTCGAAACCGGTAGACCTAAAATCTGGTATTGGTTTTTACAAAGTAAACTAACAATCTGTTATCTTTGCTATTTTTATCTAATTTTAGTCCCAGTAGTTTTATTTTTTGCGCAAGAACTGTGAACCAAGTTGTTTCTTCCCAAATATTTCAAATAATTAATCACGTCATTTGTCCTTTTAGAAAAAATTAAAAAAAGGTAGGTTCATTTTATTATGTGGCTCATCTAATTTTTTCTTGCTACATATTTATCACCACAATAAAACGACGGAAAATTGCATATTTGGGTCACTGCCATCGGGGACGTCGGAGAGCTATTTCGAACTGTGGTAGACAGGGATGCCTTTTCCATAGTGAGGACCTAATACGGTACAAAGAGAAGATAATACATGTTTCTAAAGAACAACTCGGCATACTATATACTCGAAACTCGATTTTTACTCCCTTTATTTTAACTCGTGGCGTCTGCTTGCTTGCCGTCAACAAAAACTTTGGATCAATTTTTGACCCTTTTCCCGTGATCCAATCGAGCTGAAACTTAGCAAGTAGACTCGTGGCGACGATCAAAAAGATCTATCAAATTTTCGTTAAAAAGAATTATAATTATAGTATAATTTCGGATTCTTAGAAATTTTATTCTTTTTTTCAAATTGGAATCATTAGAAAAGTTTGATTACTAGCATAACGGCCCGATAATGTTGCGGAATATTTTCTAAATTTGAATTACTCCATCGGTATGCATAATAGGTACTTCACTACGAATGTCGAAAATCTAAATTGACTGACAAATGTTTTTAGAATTTAATGTTCAAAGCATGAAGTGTCTTATCAAAGCTCAAAACATCTGACATTTTAGAAATATATTTAATTACTGTAAGTTTAGTGTTATGTTATATGTTTTAATTCGTCTTTAATTGTTGTTATATTTTACAAAGAAAGGAAGTATAATAAAAACTTGGTTTTTATGGGTTACTTTTTTTTACTCATGCGGTTGTTACTTTCGCCCACAAAATTACTCTTTGATTTACATATATGTACCTACAAATGAAAAGTATTTGTTTTATTACGATTATAAATATTTTAATATTGTTTTTTTTAAGTGTTAATTATCTATCTACCTTTTTTTAATATTTCAGTTCACATTTTTATTTTCTAGTATATTTATCTTTATATTTTATAATTCGTAACATTTTTTCTATATAAGTATACTATTATTTTGTAATATCTCTGCAAATAAAATGTTCATAATACATCTAAAAAAAACTAATTCACTTTGCGAACATTTATCGAGTTTCTGTATATAAAAGGAGTAAATGGAACCCTTTGCGCAAGATCCTCAGAACACTTTCCATAGAAATACCTTCCTTCCCTCTGCGCTTCAGAGATTGCAAATGGACCGTCAGGGTTGTTAACAAGACAAATCACTCTCCTTTACAACCAGCTTTGTGGGTTTATGAAATATCACTACTTACTTACTTGGGCCCTCCAATCCAAAGGTGACCAAATAACCTGCGATCTGTTTGACTTTGTTGTTCTCATTAACAGTCTCTTTTTCTTTATCTCCTTTTTTCTAATCGATTCGGGACCTACGGTTTGGATAGCACTTTTCCACCGCTCTCATACTCTAAGTACGTATCACTTTTTTTTACTCGTAGTTCAGTTTATCTTCGCAAAGTCTCTCAATTTTTTTTATTATTTTGCAATCCACTTTTCAGATGAGGTTTTCAAGCTGTCAAACACGCAAAATGGGCTGTAGAAATGATTAATCACTTCAGCGAAACAGGAATGAAGATTAGCATGGCAAAAATTTAAATTCTGCGAAATGTAGAAATGAAGGACAGCATTGCATAAGCTTATGATACCAGATGAAAACAAATCGACACTTTCAAGTATCTCGGAGTAGGTACTATATTACAACTGTATGAACGATTGTACAGGAAAATGAATAACAAGATTGACTAGCAATATTCTTCGGCCAATGTATATTCTTTCTTGGGTGGTCCTTCGTACGAGGGTGGAGCTCTATTCTCAAACCGTACACCTTTCAACAAGTTATGCATTTGCATTCGGTGGGAAAGGCAGTTCAGAGGGATAGATCGTCATCCTTTTCTTTCCTGTTTCTTCTTTTTTGGAAACCGCATCAGCCCTAGGCTTGTTCTAGTGCACAACTTTTTGAGGCCATTGCGCTCATTCGTGGGTCACTATTTCCTTGTTTTCAGAATCCATCCCACATTTTTTCGGATTCGCCTTTAGAATGTCTGTATCTTTTTTCGTCTCACCCTGTCTGTGATAGATGTGCAAATTTTTTTTTGGTAAACTACGTATCAGCGATACGCACACAATGACGTGTAGTTGATACCTCAGCAGTATGGTTTCAACACTAGAAATTTATTCCTCTTCTAGGACGCTCAAGTTAGTTTTGCGCTCTTAGGACCTAGGAAGTTTCTCAAGCACCTAATATAGAATTTCAATTTACAACTTTCAATTATTTCCTATATGATTTTTTGAATATTATGAAGGACATAGTTATTGTATCATGTAAAGGAAAGAAATATATAAAAACACAAATAATAGCATTTAATTGTTTCTTGTCAAGTTAAATATTATTCATTGAAAAAATATTTAGTCAAATGGGTGTCTATTTTTGCATAATTTGTATCACCGACTGCTTAAACAGTTTCTGTTACTTCATTATTGATATTATTCTTGAAATCTGAAGAAAACTGTTAAAAGCGAGCCATTATTTTTTTGATAGCTTGTTTAAAATAAACTAATGGAGGTGAGAATTATTTTACTCTTTATGAAGTTCTTTCATCTCCTTCGTGACATAAGATGCTGTGACGAGGTGAGCTCCTGCCGAGATGCAAGCCTTGGCCACCTGTCCATGGAGATGGTAGGGTAGCAAGGAAACCACGGCATGACTGCGGCTGGCCAGCGCATCCAGGGATCCGGCCACCTCCCCAATACTCAGATATATGGACTCCACCCCAGGGTAGCGCGCTGCAAGAGCATCGGCTTCCTCCTTCAGATGGGATGCTGAGGACAACAAAATACATTTGACTATGTAGATCAAAATACATCATTATATGGCTTTGCTGATTGCATTTTGGCATCATTTGCCAATGTTACCATAAAACCAAAACCTAGAATTTAATACCATTCACATGCAAACTTAATTCGCAAAGTGTCAAAATCAGTTATTTAATTCTCTTATTTAATTCTAAGGTAACTAGCGGGGTGCCTCAAGTTTCCCATCTTGGTCCTGTTTTATTAATATTATTCATAAATTATAATATTGTTATATTTGATGATATTCTTGTATTACCCTATGCTTACGATCAAAAATTAGTTCGTACTATTCGTCGTGCCTAAAAAAATCTAGGATAACTTTCATGTTTGATGTACTTCTAATAAAACTCCAATAAAAAAAAGATAAATATTAATTATTAGATTTTTACAATAAACAAAACAATCATGTTTAGTTACGCTATTGACGTAACTAAACATGATTGTTAAACAAACAGTAAGAGAAATAAATTCAGGTAATCTATTCGACGGTAAATTGTCCTTCATTCACCATATTTACAAAATTTCCAGTAAAATTGTGAAAATTCTTCGATTTGTATTGAGATATTCTAAAACCTTCAATAATATCTCTTAAATAATATTGCTTTATTTTGCACTTGTCAGGAGCATCACATTGAATATAATTCACATGTATGGTGTTCTTTTATGATTTTCATATTAAAACCATTAAACGAGTCTAACATAAATTCTTGCGTAACGTTACCTTAATACTGAAAATTCCGATGGAACATATTGATTATGATCTTTTTATGTCACTTATTTGCAAACCTTATCAAAAAGATGTAAAACATTGGAATTAAAGTTTCTTCTCAAAATATCAAATAAAATTACTGACAGCCCTGCACTGTTAAACATGATTAATGTTCATGCACCTACTAGAAATACAAGAGTTACAACACAATTATATTTAAACAATGCGGAATATAACTCGCCACTAGGACAAAATACATTTTTATGTCTGTTTGTTAACCAGTTGAGGGGGGCAAAAATTTTAATTGTTTTTAAATTTTCCATTTTAGGTACACAATTATTTGTGTAAATATGTGGGTGAGTCAAAAATTATCTACACTTTCACCATATCGCAACGTTTTGTGTGCTTAGATATGCTTCTTTATGACTATGTGCGATGATCCCGATCGCATCACTTACCTTCGAGCTATTATAGTGATCCAATTTCTCTGATCAGAGGGTGTAAATGAGGCCAAAATTCATCGTAGACTTTTATTACAAACGGGGACAGTACTTCAGAAAATAAAATTATTTTTTGTGGATGGAAAAGTTCAAAGTGGCCGGACAAATATGACGCACGAAAGGAGAGTAGGATATCCGTGAACCTTAGTCATGGAAGACAAGATTCAGCAAAGTCGAGAGATGGTATTAGCGTTTAGGCGAGTTACCGTCGGTGAGGTAGTGTCTTCTTAGAATATTGATCATAGTCCTGCCCATCAAATCATTTACCACTATCTCTACGGATTTCCGTAGACTTGGAGGAGCGGAGTAGAAGTGGCTTCACGAACAACCTCAAATCCTCTTCTTGGAAGCAACACGCAAGTGGACTGCTGGACCAAGAGGACTGACCAAGTACAAAAATTAGGTCTCTCTTGAACCCTTTGTTTAAATAAATTGTAGAACGAAAAGGTAGATAATTTTTGACTTACTCTCGTATAAGTTGAAGTGCATAGTTCACAGAATAAAGAAAGGATCGCTGAAATCATTTGGTGTTAAAGTTTAAGCGAAGACAGGATAGTAAAAGAAAATATATAAACCGATTATTGAAAGCAAAAGGAATGGAGAGCATCTGGGAAATATCCAGCATCATATAAACCAAATACAGGATAATTTCAAATATGTTTTAATATACTTTGTAATACACACATATTTTAAAAGTTTCATCAACCGAAGAGCGTATTTGAGAAGAAATATGAAAGTAGAAGAGGCAAGAATTGTACCAGGATGGAAGAATGTAGAAAATTTAGATTCTCCCTATCTCTAGAAAAAAATCTTTTTCATCTGTCTTTATTTTTTTTAAATATCATACCTTTTTGTTATTCGTATCATGCCAAAAATTCAAATTCAAATTCATATTTTATTCTTGAAGAGTTTTCCTCGAATATGCATCGTGTATTGTTAGGCTTCGTTATTATGCAAAATGTATTATGTCCGCTATTAAATTTCAATTTAATGTAAGGTTTAGACTGCATAACGTTATATTTTATATTATTAGAACAAATTAATGTACAATACACGCCGTTCGTGTTCTAAATTATAATACA
>JADDOH010002623.1:0-21001 GCA_016648135.1 Agrypnia vestita | reverse complement strand
GCCTCGGTACAGGCACGTTGCGCGGTGGCTTAGCTTAAAAAATAGAACCACAGTACGGTGGTTATTATAACAGCGAAGATTGAAATAGCCCCCCTGAAACCGTTTAATGGACCGCTGTGGATCGCGAGAAATTTAATCGCCGCGAGCGTGACGGCGAACATTGAGTCCGAACATTCGCGCCATATGGAGCGCGCGGTGTTCGGGACCGTCACAACAACGATGATGTATTGGTGATGTGTGCTGACGCGGCTGAACCCGGCCGATACTGGTACGCGGGATGTCGAGCCGCCGGACCTGACACCCACCGGGCGCTGGTTTACCCGGCCGCCATTTTTACGGGACAATGAAGGAGTATGGCCGCGAGAAAAGCGGCCGCCGCAACCCTGATCCGGAGCAATTGCAACTACGACCGGCGTTTGTTACGCAATACGACGTCGGGGCATTTCCGGATATCAGGCGTTTTTCGTCATTTTAAGATTATTACGTGCGACCGCTTGGGTGCGGCGCTTTATAGAAAATTGCCGGCGCGGCAGAGTCCGCGCGCGCCGAGCAGATTTGACCGCGGATGAGCGGTGTGCTGCCGAAAGATCGTGGGTATTGCGGGCACAAGTGGAGTCTTTTGGACTCAGCATACTTCGGTGGGGGGCCCCCCTCCCCTGCACCATCCGTTTGTACGTGGTGACCCCGCGACTGGACGAGGACGGAATAATCACAATGGATTCCCGATTGTCAGCTACAACAGTCGCCGATATACCGCCAGGCTTAAAGAGACCATTCTAAAGGAGCGCGCCCCGCGCCCGGAGACCTTGATGACGGCGTTCGCCGAGGCCTAGAACGTGGTGAACAGCCGCCCGCTGACTCCCGTTTCGGAAGATCCACGGGACGACTCCCCGCTCACGCCGAACCACCTACTACTGGGCGCGGCCGGGCGACATTCTCATCTCGCCACGTATGGACCTCTGGATGAGCAGGTCTGCCTCAAGAAGCAGTGGCAGTTCGCTCAGCAGCTTGCAGACATGTTTTGGCGCCGGTGGATCCGGGAATACCTCCCGACTCTCGCCCAACGACGGAAGTGGCAGGAGCCGGCCCCTCCGCTTCGGGAGGGGGCCGCCGCCATCATTGCTGACCCCGCCCTTCCTCGGAACAGCTGGCCGCGAGGAGTCATCGTGGAGGCGGTTCCCGCCAGGTCCGCACGGTGCGACTTCGGACCGCCTCCGGGGACTACGTGCGACCCGCTATCAGAGTCATCACCCTGCCGACGCAGCAGGCGTCGGAGACCACACACGCGTAGATGTCATCACCCGGCCTTCGAGGATCGTGTGCTACCTTCGAGTGCGGCAAAGCCACACGGGGGTGGTGTTTCGCACACGATCAATCCAGCGGCATAAAATTGAATTTTTTAAATTTAATAAAAATAACAATATATGGCCGTGTGTGTGTATGTGTGTGTTGGCGCCCATTCAATAAATTCAAAGGATGTAAATAAAAATTGCCCGCGAAAAGCAATTAGTGAATCATCGTTGACCGCATATGAATGAAAAAGGGGTCATTAGGACGAGACAATATTGCCGATAAAATTTCCAAGAAGTGAAATCTCGCCATCTCCGCCATTTAGTTTTCATTCATTTGACTTCTATTGTATTGACTCACTAATTGACTTGGACGATATTATTCTAAGAATTTCAATGTGTTTGTTTATATTTCGTTTTCATTGTATGTGTAATTGTTACCATAAGGTTTATTTTTTGAACATTTATGTATTTAGTTTATAATATTTCTTATACTCGCGTCGAGGCCTCGACAACTTGAATAGTTTTAAGAATTTTTTGTAATTTTATTTTATATATAATTTGTAATTTTTTGTCGTAAATAAAATGAGTGGAATTAGCGGTCTTATTACTGACGAATCCTGACTGGAGATATAAGGTTTTGTGCATTATTAGGACATCCGCGAGATTCGGAAATAAACGTATCTCACTGTGGAGGATGACGGCCGATCTCGCGGATTAAATTAAATAGCAAAAATATGTTTTTTGCCAGTTTTCAGATAACTGCGCAGCAGATTTGAAAGGCCGTTAAAATGGTCAGGCAGGCCGACGTTTGAACGCGACAAGCCGGCGCCTGGCGGGGGTCAGGCAGGCCGACGTTTGAACGCGACAAGCCGGCGCCTGGCGGGGGCCGCTGGTTTATGGACCAGACGTACGCGGCGCGTGGAAAGTTTGCAACGCCGTAAAATCAGAAAGTTCACGAGATGAACTCAGAAAAAGTGCACAAAACCTGGCATGTCATTTCCTGTCAGAATTCGTTATAAAATAAAGAATCGGATTATTTTGGAAGGAGATACATCGAGAGATAGGAATCGGCCTTTTTTGAGGCGATTTATGAACGCCGACACATCCGGACACATTGGTACTAATTAAATTCACATGCGGATGTGCCAGGCGTTCAATTTGACGTAACATTTACATATGTACACCTCCCCGTTCGGGAGATAATTTGGCTAGGCGGGCAAAATAGTCCGTTTAGAGGATGGGCCGGCGCGGATCATACCGCTCGGGAATGCTGCGCTGACCACCATCCGCCACTGGGTATTCTCGAGATGTCTCTCCCCTCCCTTACTAATCCCATTTTGACCGTTGATTTCCCGCTGTGTCTAGATTTTAAGTATAAATAAAGGAAGATTCCGCAGACTCAGCATCCTCAGTTCGCCGATATTACTTTTACCTTGTTACGCTGCCGGTCCGCGGAATCGTTTTTTGCTAAATAAAGTGTCTTTTATTTTTAATTTAAATTCCTGAAAAAGTGTTTTTTGTTGTTGCTTTCGAATTTACCTTTGTGCTTAAAATATTATAAATTTCTACTGAATTTCTCCCACCGTAACACGGAGACCCACCCTATATTTAACTATTTTTAAATTCGATTTTTTAGCCGTTCGGGTTTTAAAATATTTTGGGAATTTATTAATAGTTTTTCGAACTTGGTATGGCCTTGTGCGTACCACTATTGATATTAGGTCATAATAGCTTGAACATTTTCGACTCATAATTAAGGCAGGAATATAGCCCTGCGAGGTTAATAACCTCGCAGGGCTATATTCCTGTTTGTTTTACAAATAACCCTGTATATAAAAAAATCCGATTATTTGATTTTTAATACAAAAATCGTATTTTTTCGAACCCTGATGAACTTGGATCTCAGAATGAATGTCAACCGTCGAACCGAAAGTAATCGATGATCGGCCAATCGACCGTTCACACCGTAAACGAAATTCATCCGAGAACATAATCGGTCCTTGTGAACGCGGTGTAAAGTCATGCCGGCGTGGCTTTATTATGACGCGGAATGATACGAGCGCCCCCCTGAACGCAACAACAAAACTAAAACAGAGCTCGCGCTGTTCAAGATCAGACAACAAAACGGGTTTGTTGTCTGACTCGCGATCGGGGCTGAACTACAACACCTTTTCATGCGTCGCCACGAGAAAATCTGCGTGCGAAGTACTGTGGATTTATTTCGTATGGCTGCATGAATTATTCACTGCGCAGCAAACACCTTTCACATGGCTGCGACAAACAAACGCCACTTAATGATCCTTAGAAACTTAAAGCGCGACTCATTAGTGTTACGTTGTCTATGGATTCTGCATGAAGAGGACATCAACCCAACCGGTATTGATCGTTTATCACTTTTATCGCATGTCCTGGGGCCTCGTCGATACCTACCCTTATTAAGTGTAAGTAGATACTGATGTTTTAATATATAAAATAAAACACCCTGACGACGGAAAGGTTTTTCCGAAACATGTAGGTGTAATTAATCAAATAATATAAGTAGATACATACAAATAATATTTTAATCATCATCATATACATAATAATCATCAATAAACAATCAATATTTAAAAAAATGTCAATCTACAATATTGATGAATCAATTGAAAAAATAGACTAGATATTGTCTCTTTCAAAAGTTGTACCCTATTTGCATATCCCCATGCAAACGACGTAGGTATGTATAGGAAGTAATATACATATAGCAATGCATATTAGTTCTCTAAGCAATAAACTATTCGCCGCATATAATTGACACACCTTTAATAAATATTATATATATGTATCATATTGGGCCAAAAGCGCGTATCGAATATTATGGAACCGTGTACCTATGTACATTTAGCCAAGACACAAACCGCTATTGGATGTAAATCGGGTTAATAATAATATTCTTTGCTAGAGCGGTAAGATTCAGATTGTAATAAATTTCAGGCGCAACGTGTGTCGCACGAGTGGTAAATTAAATTACCTAAATTAATTTTTAAATAGAGAAACGAAATACGTGCGTGTCACACCAATATTCTTGTAGGGAGATAATTCACACTGAAGCAACAAGATTTCGGTGTCGTGCATTTAGTGGGTCAGGCAGTGTTATGTTGTTATGGTAATTTTGCTGAGTCAGATCAAGTAAGTATGTTAATAGATTATGGACACGAAACTGCAAATCATGAAAATGCATTGTCAATAGTCTTATGCAATTGTATCAGGAAGGTGTATCAAACAGGACATCACATGATTTTCGTAAATAAATACCATCGTCCTACTTTTACCTCTAATTACTCGTTAAAGAATTAAGGTTATTATAATTACGGTCGTTCGACATATTTATGTGTTAAATAAAACGGATGTTTTATACGATCCGTATATTTCACTGAGAAGCAAATCTCGAAGTTTCGCTGAAGTCATATACAGCGTCATCAGGAGAGCGTCCTATCACCGCGGGTGGAGGCCGAACTGATTATGCTTATTACTCTTTGCTGTGGAGTGATCACTTCTTCTACGATAGATGTCGCCAGTGTGCAATAACTAATTACACCATCGGGCTTTTCTGCGACGTCTCTTAAAGGTGGAATCAAAGTCGTGAGAACGGGGCGCCAAATGCTTGATAGTCTATAACTGTCGTCTCTATTGAAATTAGGATGTTTGTATATTTCAATGGACTCTCTCACTAATCTAGGTATATGGCGCGGTTCTGATGACGCTGGATGAGACTTAAAGATAACACAAATCTAATTGCTTGTCCTTCACGATGACGAAACCTGAAAGCGTCAGTTTCGCCAATCTAATTCGCAGACAGCGCCGACGGCAGGGTTTGCCGCTTTGTTGACATTCAGTTTAAAATAGTACGCGGAAAAGCTCCGAGACGGAAAAATCTAAATAATCTCGATCCAGTCTGACGGGCGGCCGGGCCTCGTGTCCGTGAGACTAATCCCGGTGTCTGCGTTCGGGAGTCCTTCGGGAGCAGATCGTCCCGGTGGAGAATGCCGGACTAATTGGCGAGGAATGCGAACCACTTGCCAAAATTCTGCGTGGTTTTTCTCGCTGATGAATTATAATCAGAAAATTTGTATTCTTGGAACGCGGTGACATAAAGCGGTTTCTGCGTTGAATCGAGCGAAGTTGTCGAGTGGCGAGAAAATTATCGAATTATGAAAATTATGATAATTAACCTTGCTCAGGCCAGCAAAATACATATATACAGGGTTATTTGTAAAACATTAATAACCTCGCAGGACTATATTCCTGCCTTGATTATGAGTCGAAAATGTTCAAGCTATTATGACCTAATATCAATAGTTAAGGAGATATGCGACATCAAAGTTTACATTTTTTTTTCAAATATATCTGACTTTTTTTTTGTAAAACGTTGGACTATCATTACAGTAACTCATATCGAATATGAAAAATTCATTCCCTTTAATACAAGTCAAATAAAAAAATAAATACCCTTGAATTCCAATTGGAAAACATTCCAATTGGAATTTTTATCATTTTACTAAACTTGAATTGAAACGAATGAATTTTTCGTAATCGATATGAATTACTGTAATGATAGTCCAACGTTTTACAAAAAATAAATCAGAAATATTGAAAAAAAATGCAAATTTTGATGTCACATATCTCCTTAACTATTGACATTAGGTCATAATAGCTTGAACATTTTCGACTCATAATCAAGGCAGGAATATAGTCCTGCGAGGTAATTAATGTTTTCCAAATAAGCCTGTATATACAGCCAATGATATAATAAACTGTAGATACGTTACAAGCGTGAAATCTTGGCAACTCAAAAGTAAGGTAATTGCCTTACTTGCATTCATTATCGAACGGACCTTCGTTGTGATTAGGCGCGACGCTACGCAGAAAAAGGAACAGAGTATCGTACACTATTGTAAGAATGAGTATGTTATTTTAGTCATCGTGACTTCAAATTACCTGATTTTTCTGTCTACACGCAGAGTGTTTGTGGGCCGTGATTTGTTGTCTCTTTCAGTGCAATATTTGCTACATATGAAAGCCGGCTAGTATGGGATTAACGTGTCTATATTATATATAATACGTCAATGTATACAGCAAAATACATAATAGAAGTCTACAAGTATGGATGTCTTTGGGTGTTTAGAAGGTTTACAGCCTGGCTTCAGTGATCAATCTACGCAATGCAACGTTCACCGATTCCACCCACAATTGACCGCCACATCTATTTAATCTTGTCCCACAGATTTTTATTATTTTACGCTTTTTGATTAGTGGAAAACGCAAAAATTATGCTTTTTTTCCTACTCCTGATCAAACAACCGGCCCTAAGAACTAATGTGAAAATTGACTTTTTGCAAAAATGACCTGGTTATTTATAATATTTAATTTGCTATAAACATTTTTTCTAATTTCTAATTTATCCCTCTGCAATTATATATTATTTGTATGTTATATTTACAAACCCTAATTAATATCAAAAGAATGATGTATTTCCAAAAGATGATTAGCGAATTCAGAATAGCTTAAACCTTAATTCTTATATCATAATTTCTAAGAGTTTTAAATATATATATTAATATTTTTTATGTTCATTACCTTCCGATTTCCGTGAGCAGGTCATAATATTCCTTAGCGTCCACTCCCCTCTTGATTGTGACGTCACGGTGCTGGAAGGCGGGCTCCAACTCTGTAAAAATTATCAAAGTGTTCAAATATCATCTTAAATATGGAATCAAAATAATGTATAGTCACTGAGAACTGAGAATGTACATTAAGTGTCTTAGCACTATCCAATTGTCAAAGATTATAAAGAAGTATAAAAAAATGAAAATATATGGTTCTGCATCTTTCTAAGTTTGGACTTGATAGGAAGCCTAGCTTCTGTTAAGAATTGAAGAAGTATTGATTGAACGTCAAATTAACAAGAAGTAAATTTTATTATTGTGTTTTTTTACTATGCACACATTTATTAAGAAGTATTAAGTATTTTACAGATAATAAATTTATTAAATAGACAATATCAAACATCTGACTTAAATATATTCTGCTTTTATATTAATACAATGGATGTCACGAAAGTAATAAACTATATTATAATATTTAATTATTATTCATCTTCCACGTTACGTCAGAATAGATTTCCACACATGTGGCATTACATAATAATATCGCGAAATGATGCAGAAACATGTCAGCTGACATCATTTATCTTACTGAGCTGAGTCATTAACTCGTTTTATTGTCTTTCACGGACAATTTTATCAAATAATCAATTACCAAGCTCACACATTACTACAATATTAGATCGATTCATAAATAAGTACCGTTTCACTATTGAAGTTGAAAATTGTATTTTAAAAAATCCGCACTTAAATAAATAAATTTAGTTTATTAATCACTATAATGAAATTAATACTGAATTTACTCAAACGTAAAAATTCAAGCAGTTAACAGAAACAAAGTTGATTATAATGAATAACCATAAAATACGAGTAGGTATGTCAGATAAATATTAAAAATATTACTTCCTTAATAATGAAAAAATAGTCCGAAAATACTCAAAGGTAACATTAATTATCTTATGTCAAAGCTATTGCAGAGGAGTATTGATTAAATAAAATAGGAAAGACTTTTATACACGAGTCATCATCATCACCACTCTTGGCTCTACAACCCCTGGTGGGTCTTGGCCTCTTCTCCTCCTCCACTCATCTCGGTTTAGTGACAACTCTCTCCAGTTCAGAAACTCCAAGGCAGAAATGTCTTTGAGGACGTTGTCGCTCCATCTTAATTTTAATTTATACAAGAGTAAGTGGAATATTTCAAGCAGATACAGATACCGAAGATATACTGATGGCTTATTGTTCAACTCTGTCACATGTCAGAAAAAGGTGGTTGGTTTAGAATATTATGAAAAGCCACCCGCACTGTCAAAATTAGTTTGCCGTAGACTTAAAACCGTAGAAACTCTTGCACAGCTGATTCTCGAAGTGAGTATTTTATTTTATTTATTCATAAAAATTAAATCACACATGATTATTACATAGTACCAGATACCATCTTACAAGTTTCCACAGAGTTAACATGTTATAATTAACATATAGCAACAATAACTTCAGTTGCACAAAGAAATAGTGAAATTTTTAAGTTACGAACAAACTTTGAAAGACAAAGAATTAAAGGTAAAAGGGGAAAGCATAAGAAGAAAATGAAGTGCAAAAGATATATAGCATAAAGATATCTGATAAATACATCTGCAATGATAAATACAATAAATATATATACGAGGTCTGGACAAAAAAAAGATGAATTAAAGAAAGAAACAAGATAAAAATTACATATATGAAGTCTGGACAAAAGAAAGAAGATGGATTAAAAAAGAGATGATGCGCGATTGATTAAAATAACTTGAAAAGTTGACTCCTTCTTCTGGTGTTCTGCGGGATGTCAGGCGGAGATGACCAGCGTTTTGATAAGCTTCTCCTATCTGTGGAATAATTATTTTGCATTGAGTCATGCTTCTAAGTTTTCTCAACCAGAAGAGCTTCTTCCGATCTCCTTTTCCCCTTAATTTTATCTATCAGTACCGGGCGAAGTACTTCTTATTGGATTCCCGATCTTCTTTAACGGCCTTGCAACCCATATCGAGCCATGGCTTCCTGAATCTTATATCTCCATATGCTCGGGAATCTATAGCAGCCCTACTGCATCCATTACGATGCGATTCAAGCAACGTAATAACAGCTATAGCGACCGTGGAAATCTGACATGGGTCATTCTGTTGACACCCTTTTATCTCTCGGCTCAGCCGAGGATGTCGACACAATTAACCCCATTCATTGGTCATCGATGACGTCTATTCTTCCAGCGAGGTCGAAGTCTTTTCAATATTGTTCTTAACACTTAGATCCATTAAGATTCCTTTTGGGATCCGCGCTTCCTGCATCCTCTCTACGTAACCCGCCGATGTAGTTCCGTGTTTTGGATGGAGGTGGGGTTCTAACAAAGTTTATGAAGGAGGAGTTAATTTGAATATCTACTTTACCTCATTATTTTGGTTTTATCCCCATTTGCTTCAACATCTTTCGAATCAGTTTCTAAAGAGTCAAACGCTTCATGGACAGCCTCTATAATTTCCCGAGGATAAATTATAGAAGTCTCATAGAGACGAAGCTAATTTATATATGAGAAAAGTGGATGGAAGTCCCTTATACGATGGCACAGGGCTTACAACCTGTATGTGCTGGCTTAAGTGACCACTCTGCACGATGCAACGTCCACCAATTCCATCATAAGAACATCCACACATTATCAAATTTTGAACGTTCCATATTTGTGATCGAATCAAGAACCTTTCATATATTACTATGGTCTTTGCTACAGACATCTGTTAATTTTTTTTCTCATTAACCAGTTAGCATACACAGCTTTCGTAACTAGTAATGTTACCTCTACATTTTATTTTTAAATATAATTTTCTTTTGTAAATATTCACAACTCGTACTCACATACACCCTGCATCAATTCATTTTAATTGCAACAAATTGTATTAAAATTTTATATTAAAACTACTATAGTGACGCATTTAAAATTCTTCTTCACCAAAACATGCTAATAGTACAAGTAGATTGTATCACATAGGTCCTAGCTATTCAGCTCGCCCGCTTTTCTGAGAGCTGTCAATTTCGTTTACATCTGATTCACCGCACAGAGGTTCATTCATAACTGGGGACAGGTGATACTTTTGCTTTCGACAAGTTGTCACCGTGAGTGAGGTAGACCGGCCTAAAAATAGCCGCCCTCGCGAATGCCAACACTCGATGACTAATGTGCCGACTTCAGTTTGATCAAAACGTTGAATGGAAGTCAGGTGATGACGATTTTGGACGCGGCCGAACGCGTGCATCACCACCGTGCGAAATGTGAAATTGTGCAATGGTGAATTCTTTAATAAAGCGGCATCAAATTGTGTATGAATTATATAAGAATATTAAAAAACTGTCACTGAAGCTTAGCGATATTTATAGACTGAATACAAAATATTTACTGTTCGAAGAATATTTTTTCTTCTGTATGAAGGCTTGAACTTTGTGACCCATAATAATTAACGCCTCTGACCCCCCCCCCTCCCCTCATCCATCCCTTCACCGTAACAGATTTGCATGGTTTACTTTTTCAATTTTAGTACACCAATAATCCTGAAGGAGGAAACATTGTTCTCGAAATATGTAGATTGTTTAATCTAATAAAGTGGTGAAAACAAAGTGATTTGTGTTTTATTTTAACAAAATATTTTTATTTTTATTAATCCGATATAATCGAAAGCATCGAAATAACGGGTGTTTTTTATGCATTAACTTTTTTTTTCAAAAATAATCTATTATTGTGTTAAATACCCATGGTATAAAAATCCTCTCCCATCCCACGTATATGCATCCCATATATATGCTCAGATTTTAATAGCCTCTTGAATTCAATAGATATTTTTAATACTAAATGTAAAGAGTATAGTTATATGGTGAGGCATATACTAGAAACTCGTTAACCTGAATTATATACATTACGAACCCTTTTGTTTATTATAAAGTTAAATTAGGAACAATCACTTAAATGAAACTGTGAAATTATTTGATCTGTCATTCATATCGAATTGACTTGTCTATAATTATGTCTGTGTCATTCTTTAATTGTGGGAGACATTTAATTATTTTTTCAGTATTTTGTCCTACCAAGCAATTATGTCTCCCTGTTGGATGCCCAAATAAAATAAAATAAAAATAAAAAACTAGTGGCGTGGCGAACTGGGTCCCCAGAAAACACATTTATAGTACGCGTATATCAAACTATTCCACCCACCAACCGCGGTTTTACCTTTTTTATATAAAAATAAGTCTAGAAAATTATTACCTATATACTATAATATAGGACTATTCAGTGAAAAGAGCACTCGACATCCCAACTAAACCTAGAGGTGGAGGCAGACCCCTAGCAACGTGGTGGGCTAATATCGAGAGGGAGCTAGAGGCACAAAATATGGTGTATTCAGCCGGGTCCTAAAGAATAAGTGTGCAAAATTTGGATCAGACCTGTCGCACGATATGGGTTTGTATAGAGAAACGCAGACATTTGAGTTTAATTTGCTGCAAAAACCGTCAAAAACATGGTCATTATACACACATATGTGTGTAGTAACATGCAATACTAAAAGAAGAAATCATTTGTTACCAATATCAGAATAGAATAAATGATAATAATAATACGAAGAAAATAAAAAGAAAAGAAGAACTTTTGATTAAAAATTTAATATATCTACTTTATATCTTACGCTGTATACAGGGTTATTTAGAAAACATTAATAATCTCGCAGGACTATATTCCTGCCTTGATTATGGGTCGAAAATGTTCAAGCTATCGTGACCTAATATCAATATTGTTTGCATTTTTTTTCAATATTTAAGACTTATTTTTTGTAAAACGTTGGACTATCATTACAGTAACTTACATAACTTACATTGGCAGGAATATAGTCCTGCGAAGTTATTAATGTATTCCAAATAACCCTGTATGTTAGGAAATAAAAATTATTTTATTACCTACTTTAAGAATAAAAAAAAGAATCTTATAAAGGGTATTTACAAAATATAATGTCACACATAAATAATAATGTATCGTAGAATTAGTTGGAAAAATGGAGCGAATCATTGATCTCCGCTATAATCGACTAAAAAAAAGCTGTATTTTTTTCAAATAATCAGTTGTAGGCAAAGTTTAAAAATATGTTCATACCCAGTTTTGTATTCGCGCGGTGATGAAACTTAACCAAAAATAATTTACGTGCTCAACTACTTGAAAGCCAACGACTTACGAGCGACGACCGTATTCTTGGCTGACAGGTACACGTGTCAGCCAGTGTCGCTTTCGGCCGCCAATGACGCGGATTGTAGAATTATGTATCAATAATTTGCAGGAGTCCTCAGTGGTGGAAATGAACCAGATGCCGTCAATATTGAGCCATTGCAAAGTGTACACCGGATTTGTTTTATTGTCCTTAAAAACTTGCTTACATGTTATTTGCTTGTAAACATTGATCATCGTCATCACCATGGAATTACACCCCAGCATGGGTCTTGACAACTTCACGCAGACAGCTCTGTCTCTCTGTTCTACACCTTGGTTTTCAATTTGCTGAATAGCGTTTCTATTACAAACTTACATTTAATTCTTACATATTATTACATATATTAATGTTAAATCCTGGTATTACGGATATGATTGAAATAATACTTCTCCGGTCTCAAAGAATCACTCCCTTTATTTGCCTAAAGCAACATAATAACAGCTTTAGCGACCGTTTAAATCTGACATGTGTCATTCTGTTGACACCCCTTTTATCTCTCAGCTGAGCCGAGGATGTCGACACCATTAACCCCATTCATTGGTTATTGACGACGACTCAATTACCTAACTACGAATCAGTTACCGACTGAATGAGGACATTTTGTAATGACCAATTAAAATTCAGAAAAATGAGCTTACGCGAAACCTCGCAATCTGTCAAATTAACCATACCCACCGACACTACAATTAATATACGTATATAAAAAATCTTATCAAAGATGCAGGATGATCTCGCTTCGGAAAACCCCTTCAGAGATATGGAACAAATTGATATCCAAAGTGATATTGTTCAGTATAGCAGTAGCTCTTTCAAAAGGCATAACCATCGGCAGATTGGTTATTCCGATGGTTATGCCTTACTTGAATTGGGTTACTTTGAGTAATTCATTTCAAACCACACCTAAAAATTGTTTGGAAAATTCTCATGTGAACTATTGTATAATAAGACATATAATAACACACTATTACGCCCTGTATTAACGTATGGCTCTGAATGCTGGGTATTGATTAAAAAGGATAAAATGTCTCTCCTTGTATTTGAAAGAAAAAAAGATAAACGGAGTTTGGAGAAGACGACACAACAAGGAGGTCTACAATATTTACAATGAGCCCAACATAATACAATTGATCAAAATAGGGAGGCTGCGATGCCAAAAAAGATTTTCCACACAAAGCCCCAAGTAGACGCAGCGTTGGTAGACTCAAACTCCGATGGCTGGATGGAGTGCAGCAAGATGAAAAACTATAAGCATCAGGGATCGGAGGAGTACATGTCAGGATAGAGGAAGATGGAGAGGAATGTTGGAGGAGGCCAAGGCCCACGATGGGCTGTGGAGCCATTGATGATGATGAAATATTGTATAAATCAAAAAAAATTTAAGACACGCTTTTATACGCTTTCTTTTCATACATTCGTAATCGATTTCTTATCATCATCCATGCATACCCAAATAGTAAACACGTTGTTTTAAAGTTTAAAACAAATTTTCGAACGGCATGTTTGTAAAAATTAATAATGGCGACCTCTTTGTGAGTGACGTGATTATTAATTTTAATCGAAATTATGGCCAAATCACGTCGAAAATGATTTAATAATGTATAGTCATCCACTTTAAATGTTTAAAATTTCAGATATCTAGCTAGTCTGGAAGTTGGTGAATAACCAATCACAAGATTCCACCACGAAAAACAACAACTGTTAAATAAGTAGTTGAAAACTTAAAAAACAATTTCTAGAAATGGTGTGAAATGAAATCCTCAAGTACGCGCACAAGTAAAAAAATATTTTTCAAATAGTTTAGGTGAAGAATTAATGCATAATTCATAAAACTATACCAACAATGAAAACAACGTAAGTTGCTTTCAAACGGCTGTCGGGAAATCGGCTGTCAAGATGTTGAGCCAAACCCCTTCTAGCCTTATGGGTCAATATTTTTCCAGATGCCCGACTGACAAAAGTCGTTGGATTTTAATAAGTTTGACGACGCCAGACCCATCGTAAATGTTGAGGTTTTTGTAATGGTGACGCCAAATAATATCTTCGCTAATTGGACCAAAGGTCTTTCTAAGAATTTTACGACGAAACATCAGCTATTTAAGAAAGATGGCAAAGCTCATAGTCCAAGTTTCTGCTGCATATATCGACACTGATCTAATTATATATTGTAGATAGACCTTATAACTATAGACATAATATAGTAGTAGTAGCTTGTTGGTCTTGTGGTTAGGACTTTCGCATCGTGATCCAGGTTCGAATCTCACTCCAGACAAGCAAGTTAGTCCTATTTTCATAGCACAAGCGTTTAGCTTAATTTGAAAATAGTAAGAATATTGATGTGACACGAATTCCGTGTTCGCATCTCTATTTAAAAAATATATATATAATATATATATATATCAATAAATAGACGTTTGTCTTAAAGACAGCTCATTTCATTGCTTCAATGTTCTTTTAATCTAGCGTTGTTTGGGATAATTTACTAGTTTGGTGTTTAAAAAAATCCATAAATATTAACAACATTCTTTAAAAAATATTTGTTTTTAAGGCACGATGATTCTTCATCTTACAGTAAACAAAATATTTTATAGGTAACCAAAATTTAAGTAATTTTTAACATTACAATTTTTGAAACGATTTCGATTTTGGATTTCGAAAAAAAAGATTGCTGCAGTTTTTGTGAAAAAAATGCTGAGACTTGGCAGGAATGTTAAAAAAAGGAGAACCTAAATTATGAAAAAAATATTGATGTTCAAATAAACGTGCATTAAGCTCAAGATTTGCAGTAAAATTATGCACTCAAAGACTGTTTACGATATCCCTAATATAAATAGCACTCGAGCCCGGCACGCAATATCTTTTGACGCCTTTCTTTACGCCAAATTATTTTTCCGCGATAAAAGAGACTCCATTATCGTTGCAAAAGCAGTTGGCGACTCGAATTGTTGGCAACTTGAATTTTTGGCAACTTCCAGTGTGAAATATAAACTCGATATGTTAAATCTGTTGGTAATGAGAATCTCACGATATAAAAGCAATTTTCAGCCAAAAAGGAGGAAATCAAGGCAAATAAGAAATCATGATGGAAACATGAAACATAGAATATACATAGGAATTTATAATCGGAATGAAGAAATTGGAGTATGGGAACAGAAAATACTGTGCGATTCTGAAAATAGCAATACTAAGATATCAGATCTTTATCCCAACACTTAGCGCTTGTTCAGACATAGCGGGAACCGTGCCGTTTCAGAATCGCATGAGATCCGTGCGGGTCTCATTTACCTAGGTTTGTATGTGATCGTTCAGACACAACCGTGCGGTTAGTCAACCGCCGCGGTGCCCGCAACCCAACCGCTAGAAAATAGACCCGCACGGCGCCCGCACGATCCTATTATTATGGGGCCTTACGAGAGCGTTCAGTCGCGTTGCGGGCACCGCACGGTTCCATGTCACAACAGGAGCACGCGTGGATTATATTCTCTTTTCTATGGTTATGGATCGCTTTGACATTGAATTTTTTATTGATGAAGTGGAGAAAAGACCTGTAATATGGTAGAAAAGACCTGTAATAGTGTGAGGATTACTCAAATATGCCAAGAACCAAGCTTGGCAGGAGTTGGTGGAGATATTTGGAAATGGTGGAAATAAAGAGTATTTTAGAGAAGTAGGTATTTATTCACCAAAAATGAACTGACAGAATGATATTTATGTATCTTGCCATGGAACACGGCCGTCGTTAACAAAGTAATGAGCGAATATATCTCTGATATTCAAAGATGGAGAACGGCACCTGAACTGTCAAACTGACGTTTATTTTCGCGCGCACAAATCGCTTATTAACCGCGGCTGTGTGAACAGATGACACAAATCGCGTGTTTTGAAACGCGATTCTGAAACTGAACGGTTCCCGCTGTGTCTGAACAAGCGCTTAATAGAAGAATATTATAATAAAGAATAAACGAGAACTGGGTATACGTCGGTATTCGGTGTTCGTCGTACTGAATTAAGAAGATTTGTATATTTTCACGTTTCTCTCTCAGAGTAAAAGCCTTTATTTGCGAAGTCCGATTTCTCCAATCTGATCTGATCAGCTGGGCTCTGGCGCAAACCTAACCTCAGAATTCTCATGTTTCGACTAAAATTACCTCAAATAAGTACTAATGCTGTATTTAAAGCTTGTATAAAAAAGATTATTTCATATGCATTTATTAATTTCTTCCCTCACAGCGTCCTGATTTAAAATTATATCAAAATTGTCATTGTCGAGTTGGACCATAGAAAAGAGATATATATATTGTTGGACACTATTTGTATTTGACGTTTGACGGATAACCTTCATGTGCTTATTTTTCCCTCTGACCACCGACGTATACCTACGTCATTTTTATTTTTATTTTCGTCTATTAAGTATTGGGATAAAGATCTGACATAATAATATAGCCATTTTCAGAATAGCACAGAATAATCTACTTACTTAGCCTACGGGATTTTCTGACTTATAAGACTTAAGACAAAAAGAAAAAATCCTGCCATCCTAATAAAAATACATAATTCCACCCGTAACCGTAACTAGAATCCAATAGCTGATCTCATTCCGTTTTCATTATTATTAAATAAAATGAAAACATTATTTTGTTTATTTACAAAATTAAAAATTGTTTACAAAATTAGTATGATTTCAAATAGTACAGATAAAAGTGTACATTTTAGATTGATTTCGTAATACACTTTTTGTTCGTTTTAACTAATTAATATATAATTAATTACTTATTGTAATGTTGTAATTCAAAAATAAAAAGTCCGTCATTGTTGACGGGTTATAGCTAGTATTTTACTATTTAACAGAAAATAGACATGACTGGCTGGCATTAAGAGTCGATGGACGTAGGAAAGTACTAAAAAGAAGAACCTTAGCGAATCATTTATCTTTATTGGTACAATATTATTATTTAAAATGGAATATTTAAATCATAAATGTTTTGCTGTTGTGGATTATAATTCCTTCTAAAGTAACTTTTTGATATTTTTCTTCTGCAAATCCAAAAGTCCAAAAGACGTCCCTTACCGTGTCTTGGAATCGGTAAAGTCTAGTAAGATTCTTGTTTGACTTGCTTCTAATTTCTTTATATAATATAGTAGGTAGGCACAACTTTGAAAACATTCAGTTTGGTTTTGACATAATTTAAAACACCCTCAGCACTTAATTTCTGCATATTCTGGCATTCTAGCCACAATACACCAATACAGTAATAAAACCGACTCGCATATTTTACATTCAAAGCACGCTAGAGGGCATGAAAACAGAAAGCTTTGCACAACGACATCAAATCTATTCAGCTAAATTTATCTACAACATAATATACCAAAAGAGAAAAAAAAAATTGTGTAGAGTGATTAATAAAGCCAGCTCTCATACATGTTGTAAGCCCTGGGCCATACACGTTTCTCACATATAAATAGCTTCGTCTCTGTGAGACTTCTATAATTCAAAATAATAATTTCATTGTCTGTCTGTCTGTCCCCCGTAACATCGTGCAACGTCCGTAATTTATTTCGAATTCACGGCTAAAAAAACTAAATTAAACGGCCGGAGAACGCCCGGGCCAGAAAACCCGAACCGGCCGCTCTATTGCTACGGCCGTCTCTCCGTGGATCGCCAAAAAGATGCTATAAATATAAAATGGTGCTTAGCAAATACGCTAATCAATGTTCCGTTATTTTTGACGGGTTGCAGCTCCTCTAATATTCCTGTCACTATTTTGATATATCCTGATATTCTTTCAAGTAAATCTATATATATATATATATATATATATATATATCGTCATATATATATATATATATATATAATAAAGACGTGGTTTGCCCTTCCATGGCCAAGTTTCCCCACAACTTCCACACCACCCACCAGTGGTTATGGTGGTAGATAGCCCTTGGCTGCAAATGCTTCAGATTGTTTCAAAATAGGCGCGCCGACTGTATCGGTGAGTCTAAAAGGTTCCAGAAAAACCTGCTCTAGAAAGTTCTGGAAGGAGAAGGTTCTAAAACATTCCCGAAAATGTGCTTTCTAGCACATAATTTTGTTATGGGAAGGCTGCAAATGCTTCAGATTGTTTCAAAATAGGCGCGCCGACTGTATCGGTGAGTCTAAAAGGTTCCAGAAAAACCTGCTCTAGAATGTTCTGGAAGGAGAAGGTTCTAAAACATTCCCGAAAGTTCTATAAGGTTCTAAACTGAGTGGCGGAATGTGTCGGTGTGTATAGAAGGTTCCTGTACATTCGATAAATTTCTTGAAAGTTCTATGACGATCCAAACGGTGCACTAAAAATCTACGCGTGAGAAGCCGCGCGGGCACAGCTAGTATATATATATTACAGAAAAGTGACGCTTCAATTGTATCGCATCAGCTAGGCATTTGGTAGAAAACCACACCTAGTATTTCTGTAATATATATATATTACAGAAAAGTGACGCTTCAATTGTATCGCATCAGCTAGGCATTTGGTAGAAAACCACACCTAGTATTTCTGTAATATATATATATATTACAGAAAAGTGACGCTTCAATTGTATCGCATCAGCTAGGCATTTGGTAGAAAACCACACCTAGTATTTCTGTAATATATATATATATTACAGAAAAGTGACGCTTCAATTGTATCGCATCAGCTAGGCATTTGGTAGAAAACCACACCTAGTATTTCTGTAATATATATATATATTACAGAAAAGTGACGCTTCAATTGTATCGCATCAGCCAGGCATTTGGTAGAAAACCACACTTGGCAGAGAACTCCGCGTACAAGACGATCGGGTGTTAACAAGACGTATTGAAAATGCGCCATTTAACATTCTTGTTCACGTGATCCGCGCTAATTAAGCGAGCGAGTCGCGGCCGACAGACGGTTTTGATACGGCCAAAATAATCGAGGGAACGTAAACATGGAGATGCGGGGGGTTTGATACGGCCACTACCGGGTGCCAAGTTTCGGCGTACCTACTTGTCAACACTTTTTGTATTTGTTGTCTGTGAACGCTTAGAATATTTAGAAGAGCACAACACTAAGAGATCGTGAAATGTTTATAAATTCGATATTTTTCTAACCCACTTCACGGCCATCACGTTTAAATTAACTTAAGAGGCCCCAGTACACGAATTTCGTATTTGCTCTCGTTTTTGCTAAATTTAACGTAAACTTATTAAATCATTTTGCAAAACCCATCGCTAAACAGGCTTTTAATCAATTTTATTATGATAGATCCATTTACTCTTGAAGCATTTCCTTAAAAAAATATGAACAAATATGTTGTTATAATATCAAAAAAATTATCACCCCGAAACACTATTTTAGTTTTCATGCAATAGAGTTATATTTGGTACACTTAATCTTGTATATTTTCAAATAAAGAACAAATATTTTATTTACAAATTGATTTATACAGTTTGAAGAAGAAGTGGTGCTATTCAACATTAATATTTTTCGACAAGTTGTTAAATATATCGTTTTAAAAAAGACAAAAATTAATCTGTTTCCTATATTGCAGTATCCATAAAACCATTAAAATATCGATTATTTTAATTAAATTTTACTTGCGTACGAAGAAAATTTTGCTGTCATTAATATAAAAATATTCAAAAAATTATACCTCATACTCAAGAATTCGAATTAATTAAATCGTATAGCCTGTTATTGCCGTGCGGCGGCGCGCTGGGCGCGTGCGCGGTGCGCGGGTTTAGGTTTATATATTTTAGGTTTTATCAAATTCGTAGAACGTAAAACCCACATAGAATAAAATAAGTACTGTTTTTCGTACAATTAATTAGACATTTTATAGAAAGAATCCAACCTGTAAAGCGCTTCATGTCTCCGTAAATAAATGTCTTTTCTTATAATTACACAAAAAAAAATCTCTACTGTTAGCGCCATTTAGAATGCGGGTGAAATGGATTAGAAAATGCACAGAACTGCATTCGGTTCGAACAACGCCGTCGAGTGCCGCTTACCTAAAAAATTATACGCCTTCTCCATCGTGTGTATCGCTTACCGCCGTTAAGAAGCATGACCTACCGCCTTAGAATATCTGCATATGCGAATATTGTGCGATGACGAACGGAATCGCCACAACCGCATGCGGGTCGGGATTAGGAAATAAATATTTTCCTTCCCAATCTCCGCCGATAATGATTGATCTCCTGACACCCGAGATACACTAGGCCAAAGCTAACTATGTCCACAGCTGACAAATTGTACTTACAGCTTTTCCTGGTGTTTTCAAGTTTGTGTTTACTGGGGTATTATGCCGTGTTGTTACGACCTTTCGGGCCGACGTTTCGGATCCCATTGCAGGGTCCATCATCAGGGCTGATGTGTTGTCTTGAATGTTGGTGTTGTGGTTAAGTATCGGCTTGCAATACCGTGCCGAAGTCATGATGTGTTGTATTGTGTTGTATGTATGATTCATCTGTTGTCTGATCACTATCTCTGCGGAGTCTATACACACCGTCTGTTTCTAAGCGATCTCGATCCTTCGCTGATCTCAACATATCCTTAATTTTGAAGTTCAGCGAAGAAGAGACCAGCGAAGGATCGAGATCGCTTAGAAATAGACGGTGTGTATAGAATCGATTGTCAAGACTGCGATAAAGTATACGTGGGGCAAACGGCGCGTACCATTTCCAAAAGGGTCAACGAGCACAAACGGGCATGCAAACTCGGTCATCCAGAAAAATCAGCACTGGCTGAGCATTTTCTGGATACCGGCCATCATTTTGCATTCGAACCGAAAATCC
>JADDOH010002622.1:0-22143 GCA_016648135.1 Agrypnia vestita | reverse complement strand
GAACTGTCCACCAGAGAAAATCAACGAGTTTAAACAAAAAATAACATTCTTCAAGGCGGAGTTTAAACGAAAGTGTATAGATGCATTTCATAAAGGTGATGATGAAAATCAGTTGAAGATGAGAAAAAACGAATACAGCAGGAGATAAAGGAAGAGATGTCTTTGTTAGTTGATATACCAAAAGCTGGCTTTAGAAACATTAATGATGGCAACACTTCACATATATTTTTTTCTGATCCAGAAACAGCATCATTAATAACAGGAGTGGACTTAGATCTAATAAAAAGATTCAAAATAATTTTAGAAGTAATTTCCAGTGGTCATCAAATAGATGTAAACAAATTTGCGATATTCTCCGAAGAAACGGCAGACCTCTATGTGAAGTTGTATGGGTGGCATCCGATGACGCCCACTGTCCATAAAATAATGGCTCAAGCACCTTTGATAATCAAATATGCCATATTACTTATTGGTCAACTTTCGGAAGAAGCTGATGAAGCTTGTAATAAACACTTCCGGCAGTATAGACTGAACTTCGCAAGAAAGTTCTCAAGAATACAATATAACAAAGATGTTCTTGATCGATTATTGTTAAGCTCGGGTCCATTTATTTCATGTTCGCGACCTGTAGAAAAGCGAAACAAAAAGGCCTTCTCAAAAGAGGCATTGGATTTCCTTTTACCGAGTTTGCCAATAGATCCTGTATTCGAAGAAAAGGAAAAAATAATAAACAAGACCTCCGATGAAGAAAGTACATATTATTCTGATGAAGATGATATATAAATAAAAATTTTAATAATTAAGAAATATGTTGATTTGTAAATACCTTCTTCCTTAGAAAATAAGGTAACGTTTGATAATCAAAATACAAAAATTAAGATCCAAAATATATAAAACATAAAAATATATAATAAAAGATCATTTAAAGACGATTAAAACGTTAAAATAATTTTGGCCAGCTTTTTCCTTAAATACCCGTCCGTGCGCCGTTGCTAGTATTCAAACTTTTGTAATGATTCCAATTTGAAAAAACTATTAAAATTTCTAAAAATCCGAAATTATACCATAATTATTAATTTTTAAAAACGAAAATCTTCTTGATCGTCGCCACGAGTCTGCTTGCCAAGTTTCAGCTCGATTGGATCACGGGAAAAGGGTCAAAAATCGATCCAAAGTTTTTGTTGACGGCAAGCAAGCAGACGCCACGAGTTAATATAAAGGGAGTAAAAATGAGACTCATTTCACATAAATAACTTCTGTTCCTCGATTTGTTTAGGCTTTTTTTGCATGCATTAAATTTTTTTGTGATTTTCGAAACGAATAATAAGCCTACTCTAATAATTAAAATTATATTTTAATTTAAGGAATAATCATCTTCAATGGCGTCTCCGTGTAATATAATATTGTTACACATTACAAAATTAACGTGCGTAATTATCATGCCGATGTGACGCTGCGTTATGCAACTAAATATACCAAACTAATCAAAGCACTGTCCGCCTCGCCGGCTGGCCGTGCGCGCGAGGCGGAATGTGCAACGGTCGACGTTACATATTAAAATCAAACAATTATTCCTGCCGAAGCTCAAAACTAGAGCATCCGTAACATTGCTGATTGGTGGGAATCATTGCATTAGCCTCATCGTAGTGGGGTACCTACCGGAAAGTGTTGTGTATTTATTTGATTTTTTTTTGTTGTAAATTAATAACAAAATAAATGGGGGTAAACAACACTGTTTTATTCCACTATATTTATTTTGAATTGTTAGAACGTTTACGGGATTTCTCCCATTGTCAATAACAACACGTTTACAACTGATGTTATTGACAATGGGAGAAATCCCGAAAACGTTCTAACAATTCAAAATAAATATAGTGGAATAAAACAGTGCTGTTTACCCTCATTTTTTTAAATATTAAAAATGAATTTCCACAATGTTACAAACAAAAAACTTGAACATTTAAGATAAATGGTTTCTACTTATGATATGTTACACAAACTTAAAATTTGATTTTTATATCGTGCTGTCTTTCCGTGTTAGGAAAATCTTGTGTTTAGAGAACCAGACGGTTTACATGACAAACTGTTCCTTTTTTAAGTTAATAAGACTTGAATTTGTACAGCGAAATGTACTGAAAGTAATGCAGAACGTATTAGGGAAGCCTAGGATAAGCCTTAAATAATGTTGAGTAATTTAGAAAATTATTAATATATGAAAATGTGAAAAACGGCATACGGAGTAAAACAAAAATGTACGCCATTTTTGATACAATAACTGGATACAATAAAATAATACAATAACTGGATAATACAATAACTGGATACAATAAAAGTTAAAAAAAAATACTTTTGAACTACCAAAAAATAAGCAAAAGCATTGAAAAAATGTGATTTTTTCTGAGATGGTCAAGCAATCATTTTTATGGACCATTGAGAACGGATTGTCCCAAAGTCATTCATTTGTGAATTTCGCGGATGGAAAAATAAATAAAAGAGATTGACTTCTTCTTCAAATATAGCAAATTTATTTTGTGGTGACATAATTATAATTTATATAAATTAACTTTGTAAAAAGTTTCATGTTAAGTAGGTACTTTATATTATCATTTTCCATATATGACTTTTTAATATTTTGGTCTATACTTCCATTTTTAAATACTGTTTTTGTTATCCTGACGAAGAAGCCATTGGCTTCGAAACATGTAAAAATTTTTCAATAAATAAGTGGTTTTTACAAAGTTAATTTATATAAATTAAAAGAGATTGACATTAATAAATAGCTGCGAGAATTCATCAATAATCATTATTATTCAATCATTACGGCGATTCAGTATGAGTAATGCTTTGTTTTGAAACTGAGGCAACTCTGCAATATCATAAACCGATATTTCAGAGCTGCTGACATTCGTGTTTCACAGCAGCTAGTAAAGTAGAAATAAATTTACGAACAAATAAAAAATAAATGTTGTAAACGAATGGTAAATGTATGTTCTCTTGAGAATATCGTTCCTCGAAATAAAACTGTATATGTCACTGAATATTCTTGCCACCTAGTATCTTTCTATAAAAAATAATATTTACTTTGGTTTAAATGTTTATTGTATAAGACAACACCTTTAATTTTATTAATTGTACAATTTTTCCATTTTTACCTGGTTTGTAAGGTGTGGTAAGGACTGTAGGCACCCGCTTGTGTTGAGTGGTTATTAGAAATATCTACCATAGTGCTCAATTTTTCATGGCCGGAATCATCAAAATCAACAAAACCAAAAAAGGCTTAGCGTATTTTGCACCGGTTTTTTAACGGTTTTTAATTAATCAGAAATAACATGAATGTTGTTGGTTTGTGCTTAGGACACTCGCCTCGTGATCCAAAGGTCGCGGGTTCGAACCTCACTCCAGACTAGCAAGTTAGTCCTATTTTCATAGCACAAGCGCTTAGCTTAGTTTGAAAATAGTAAGAATATTGATGTGACACGCATTCCGTGTTCGCATCTCTATTTAAAAATAAAAAAACTTACACTTTTAATATTTCTGAGAATATTTTAGGGCGCAATAACAAGCAATCATTGCATAAATCAATACTTTTAAGTGAATAGATCCTTGCATAATGTGTGCGTTATTAGGCAATACGTACAATACGGCCGCCGCGTTTTTTCCATTACAGTTATGTGTTTAACATTACTCTCACCTCGAGCAAATTGTTGTTTGTCCAAACAAATATGGCAGTAGTTTTCGGATACCGTTGCGCGATCAAAGCACAGATATCAAATTTTAGTTTTTAATTGGATTCTCAGTTTACTGGACAACGGACAAAAAAATTGATATTACTTTACTTTATAGCCTCACTCTGATTTTCTTTAAAAAAAAAAGTATTCTGGCGTAGTTAAGTGCCCTGATGTCAAAACTGAAATCAAAATTTGGGGGTCGTTAGTATTTAAAAAGTTATTACACTTTAAAGTTTGAAAATATTCCATACGTTTTGACATTTCAATAATTTTACCTATAATATATATGACGCAATCCGTAGACAATTTTTCAAAAAGTTTTTTATTTGTTAAAAATGATTAATAATTCTAGTAAGGTGCGAACCATAATTAAAAAACAACATAATGTAATAATAAATACATAGATTTGGCAAAAAGTATGTTTTATAAAAATTATCAATTTTTATGAAAAATATTTTTTTTAAATTGATAATTTGTGCCTATTTCCTTATAAGTATGAAATATATTTTCAAAATAAATGTATATTTTCGTACTGATGTGCCCCCGTATACTCGCCTGCTACAGCCCGTCAAGGTTTTACTCGTTGTGTTATGGTTTGGTGGCAAAGCAGTCGTGAGGGCGTTCCACGGGTTTGTGCTCCCGGGTCTCGCCTGCTACGGCCCGTCAGCGTTTTAACTCGTGTGTAAAAAATTTTCAATTTGTCTAATTCAAAAAAATATATATATATTTTCAAAAAAGAACATTAATCTAGGTACCTTAAAATATAAATTTTTTGTCTTGTCTATGATTTGCGTAATGCTGGAAAGTGCGTTTCATATGTAAAAAAGTTGTTAAATAAAACTTTAAAATGAAATAATTTTTTAAAAAGTTGCAACCGAAACGATTTGGTTTAATTTTTGAAATCAAGGCACTCAAATACACCAGTTATCTACGATTTATCCGTAAATTAAACGACGCAATTGTCAAAACGTATGGAAAAATTATAATAACTTTTTAAATACTTACGACCCCCAAATTTTTATTTCAGTTTTCGCATCAGGGCACTCAACTAATCAGGATACTTTTTTTATGAAAATGAGGCCATAAAAGAAAGATTAGCCTAAAAATTTCAGTGATTTGGAAACTAAAGCAGTGTGATTGGTTAAATTATTATGATTTTATATCTGGATTTCTAGACGTTAAAATATTTAAAATAAATATGAATATATTAATAATCCGTTTTCAAAACATTTTTTAAACTGTTGAGAAAATCTACCCGCAGGGTCTAGTGGAGATAGCCGGTAATTAATTTTAGTATATAACAAAATACATCCCGGACATAACAATATCACTTAATACATCCCACATACCCCTTTTCCCACACACAATAATTATTTTATTCGGGATACTCGCCCTTATTGGCATTTAACACTGCAGTACTCTGATCGTCTCAGCCCGGTGGCGCAGTTGCTGTCTGTAGTGTGGCCGGCGAGTGTGTTGGCATGCAACAATTTACTTCATCTCTCGTAGGATCTTCGTAGAATAGCAGCGAATACTTTTTGTTAAGCTAAGCTAAAACAGACCATGGAGCCCAATTAGTGTAGGCTTGAGGTGATCACTCTGATGTATTTTGACCTCACGGGGAATGGAAGCGCGGTGTGAGAAGGCAGTGTTAGGCTGTGCTGCGAGGCGACGATACAACAAAAAATGACAAGTAATGATCCATCAATAATGACTGGAAATAATTCGGGAATGAATAACATTTTTAATATTAATTTATTTAAGAATTACGTAAACACAAAATGCATTTTTTGGTATTGTCCTTTCTTTATTTGTTTGTTTTCTTGATAATCTCACACTTTCACGCGATAGAATCGACAGCAGAACTTATTTATTGTTTTCGTAGTCACGCGACACAGAAAAGTGTTGTCGATGGAAAAGCAAAATACAAAATATAAAAAATGAATAGAATAATTTTGCGTAGTATACAATTTCAATAGACAAAAGTTCAGCAAGCGTAATATTATGCTATGTTTTTCTTTTATAATCTCTACCATAACTATTTTTAGTAATATATTATCATTTCGTACATGTACATTGCTTTTGAAATCCTCCCACCAGGTGATACAATCTAGAACTGACGTTCATCCACAAAAATTAACGGAGTTGTATTTAACCCTCTGCACTATACCCTCTAGAAGTCATTTTAAAAGTTATTTGACTTTTTTGTCCATAAAGAAATTTTAAAAAATTGAGATGTTTTTCATGACTGACTCAGTTTTGTATACTTTATAATTATGTCCCTATGTATTCCATCCAATACATCACATTTTTTTATGTCAAAAAAGAATCTTTTCGGTTGGGTGGATTTTAACAAGTTTTTCGTGTGTATTAAAATTAACGAATTTCGCAATACGGGAAAGCCTACACATTATGTTGTTCACTCGGTGCCAAAATCGCACCGAGTGTCAAGCTGTCACGGCGTCTCAACTCGAGCTCGCGTTGTGCCATCAGACCGATCCTGCAGCCCACAGTCTGCTCCTAAAATGTTAATACACATTTTTGTCCTTTTTACAAGTTTTGCGTGCTACGCATTCAAATGCTTCATCGGCCGGCCGTTCGCGAGGAGATTCGAAATCAAGGACGCTACGGTGGCGTAACCCAATTAACATTAATCCCGAATTGAAAAATAAACGTGACGTCCAGAGTCAAGACACGATTTATTTCGATTGTTACAAGGATGGTTAAAATAAGTTTCTTAATGTTACACATGACCGCACGCCTCTATGTGTCTACAACTAGTCTGATTAATTTTGAGGCTCATTCTTGTGTTCCAAGGCCGAGTTCACGACTACTCCCAGTCCTGAGTTACCAAAACTCCTGAAAATGTCGTGAAATTATTTATATTTCTTAAATAACTGTGATATTAATTAATGTAGGCATAATTTGTTATTCATTTGAATTATTAAATTTCGACGAAAAGAGCCTATAAATCGTAGAATCGATACCCACACAATTTTTTCCAAATGCTGAAAGTAATCCATGATATCAATAGATATTTATTGAAAACAATATGTATTTAAACGTTAGAAATCTAGAAGTTAGAAATACGCCGTGAATATTTTTATTTCTATACATGCAACGTAGGTATATAGTGTATAAGTATTATTTTGTGAAAACTTTATAAATCGAAGTCCCAATGTGCATTGTGCGAAATCGTTAGAGTTCTAAATACATACATACGTAGGCATAATAAGTTAATATTTGAAATCGTTCAAAATCTCAATGCCTACACAGTGTGCATTTTGTAAAACCGTTCATGATCTAAATAAAGTGCGTAAATTGTGAAAACGGTAGAGATCTAACATACCATCCCACGCAAAGAATTCCTATTGAATTCGGAAGGAACCAACCTGAATGATTGACCGTTCCGTCAGTGCGTTGTATAATGGATGAAAACCAATTAAGTTCACGATTTTAGTGCCCTTAGATAAAACACAAATCGTGTGTAAATTTATAAAGCGTAATAGGCTAGACTTAAATGATTATATTCAAATGAAAATACATATGAACATCCATGAAACAAGGAATAAATAATTCTATCAAAAAATAAATCTCTTTTCATTGGTAACGAAAAGTTGTGGGCCAGTACCCGGCTGTAACAAAATATTTTTTTAGAAGGCGTATCTTTCTAATTAATTATTTGTTCAAAAAAATCTTTGACCTGTATGAATGAAAATGTACCTAGATAAGTTCTTAAGTTTAATTATTAGGGAACGATCACAACTTAATAATGTAAATTTATTAGATCCAATTGACATTAAAGATCAATTAAAGACTTTAGGTTATTATTACGGTATTAATGGTTAAGAATATTTTATACGAACCGTATGTTTTTCCGAGAGACAATTCTCGACGTTTCGTTGAATACGTATTCAACGTCATCAGAACGACCTATACCCGCGGAGGTATAGGGCGGACCGATTAAAGTTTCCGTGTCCGGGGGCGTAAATTTATATGCACTTTGTTGTGGAGTGTTCACTTCTTCTACGATTAAAGATAAAGATGATAAAAACTAAAAACCTCAAAATAAGTGTCTGCGTTCCCGCCACCGACGCTGGTAATGTATAAAGGCGGGCACAAAAACCCTCCGCCACTTATTGCGATATCTTGAAAAGCAAAAACGCTTTAGAGTAACCCTGTACCACTATGTGAACACAATACGGGGCTGGCGGGAATGATTGAAACGGGAACCATTACCGTAGAGCGGGTTCTGTTGTTCAATATCAATTCCGATTGACGCGGCGGCGGCAGAGGGCGGCAGAGGGCGGCAGAGGGCGGCAGAGGGCGCGGCGGGGGCTGGCGGCGCACGAATGCTCGTCGCCACGAACAAGTCGCGAGAGACCCTTTTTCTCGTCTCGCGTATTATTTCGTATGAACAAGACCTCGACGCGATGATCTGCAAGAACAAAACTGAACACGGGAACGCAGTATTACCGAGTAGTGACTTTTCATTCATTCATTCATTACCTGATGACAGCCATTAAAGTATGGCCCAAAACATTCGCTTCAACAAAAACTGAGCTACGTCGGAATAATCTGAAAGAAATTCTATCATTCCATTAAATTGTTTCAGGGAAGTCTTAGCAGTACAATTAAAAAGTATTAAGGACTATCTTACAAGGCACCCTATTTTCTTGAGCACAATATTATTATAATATCTGTAGACAAAATATACGGGACGTTGACGTTTTATGTCTGACAGATTTGAAATTAATGAACTCAGTCAATCAGAAAGCTCAAAAATGTGAAGAAACGTTAAATTTTGAATAACTTAACTTTTTTTCCGCTTTAGAGCTCTCTGATGATTGAATTCATTAATTTAAAATCTGTCAAACTGTAAACGTCAATATTGACGGTATTATAATGTTATACGATATCTGTCAAGATACAGAAATACTAATATTTCTATTTTCAGAATACGGCCGAATAAGAGTCTACATGATTATTACGATGAGAAGCATGATGCAAAACAATGAGAATCAAATAATAAAAGAAAATGGGGGATCAGGAGTAGGGTATATGTGTATATACATCTGCGTAAACAAACATACGAGTATATAAGTAATAACACCCGTGAAAATCTACATAGTAGAGTTAAGAACTTCTGATTCAGTGGAGTATTGATTGTTTATGACGAACATTGCGTATGCATTATTTATTGTTATGTAAATGTGTATATGTAAGTTTATATTTCTAGGCATTCAAGAATACTCTGTTTTTGTCGTCCTAAAATATTTTGAGATTTTTTGAGGGATAAATGACTCGAGACAAAGAAGTGAAGGATTATAACATTTTGCGTATACCCCACAGGAAAAAGCGAAAACATTGAAGATAGTTTATGAAATAGTAGGATGGATTCAATCGGATATTTGTAACATAACATGGATACATCAATAACCATATCTTTCTTTTCCTGTTACATGCGTGCCTTACTTGCCTTACGAAACAACACTCATACATATGTCGCGACACATTTTGATGAAAACCGAAGGATCCTGGATGTTAGAAACGGGAATCCTTCGTATATTACTGCGCTTCATAAATTAAATACCAACCTCAGTCATTGGTAAACACAACCCCCAAATGGAATCGTACAAACTTGCATAAACCTGCAAATTATTCATTTAAACACGGCAGAACCTTCCCAAACATCCAATGTGGGAACTAAAATTAAGAGAAATTCAAAATTATCTTCGTTGGTTGATTGACTGAACGTGTTTGTTCACGTACCAACATCGCTTACGAGCAAAATAAAAATATTATACACATTATTATAATTTTGTATAAAGAAACCTTAAATACAATTTGTATACAATAGATGATTTGCAAAGAAAAACAAAAGGGCCAGTGAAATAAAATGATTTACGTGACTGTTCCACACGAGCGCACCCGGCGACGATGCGTGACCGTCGCGGGATGCGCGGATACTAAAAGCCATGTATTCACTAGGGGACAAATTGTCCCTCAACAGCATGCGCGGCATAGAGTCTACGTGACGTTGCAACGTCGTGCACTGTTCCGCGACCTCGCGCACAACATAGCGCGGCATTTCTACGTGCCGTGGCAACGTTGACATGCGCACGGTACCCGAGCGTACTCACTGCAACATTCCGCGGAGCGTCAGTACCACGTGGTATGTTTACAAGTGAATACGCATGCGCTGTATCTGTCAAGATGACAATGCGGGGAAACGAAATCGTTCTCGAACTCATCGAGCTGTATCGATCGAAGATCGCATAGAATGTCCGTCCTTCTTTCTCTTTGCAGTTAATAATTTCGCATTCTCCTCTTTTTTCTCCTCTTACTTTTCGATAAACTCATTAACATAAACAGATATGCGGCTATCATCATAACCTCATAGGTTTATTTCCGCGACGTCTGGAAAACAATAATTATTTGCAAAACGGACCTTGTTTTTAATAATATTCAATTTACTACAGTAAAACCTCGTTAATTTGAAATTACGACCCAAAAAAACATTTCGAATTGCGCGGAACCCCGTTTTCGCCAAATGAGATACCGCAGCTGTCATCCATAACCTCATCGGATGACATTTCCGCGACAAGATATGCGAGTCCCGGTGTGTACACGTCAAATGACCGCGTCATTGTCCCCGAAACATGAGCGTAGATGTTGATGCGACATGTCGAGCGGAATGTTTCGCGATTTGTCCCCTAGTGAATACATGGCTTAACACTCGTGATAATTTGTGATTAAGTTTTATGCGGTTAATAAAGAAATAGGTATTCTAAATCAGTAGGTTATGTTTCTTAATGGCGGTAAGCGATACACACAGGTGTATAATTTTTTAGCTAATCGACACTTAGAGGCGTCATTGGTCGGCCACCACCGCAAATGACACCGGCGTCATCCATGAAAGCGATAAATTGTGTAATTAGAGTTTGTATTCAAAGAATGCCGATGTTGTATGCAGCGAACAATGAAATTTTCTGTAATTATGTAATAAAATATCAGTGATTTAATACGATAGCTGTTTGATAAGTCAGTGACTTTTTGAATAAAAGTTTTTTTTTAACGTAAAACATAAATAAACGTTTTATTTTTCAACATTATCTCTCTTTAGCTCGATACATTTAGTTCACCGTTTTTCCAATTTTTTTATTCCTTCCAAATAATAGGTAATAATGAATAATAGGCTTGAGAAATCAAGGCCTTCAAAATAGGCGTTTGCTTCGGTGATGACCTCTTCATTCGACCCAAATCTCTTACCGCCCAGCCATTTCTTCGGGTTTGGAAACAGGAAATAGTCACAGGGGGAATATGCTGGATGGAGTAGCAGTTTGTAGCCCAATTGATGGATTTTTGCCACAGTGACTAGACACATGTGCACGCGTGCAGGACCGCGCCGACTCGCGGGAGCGCATGTGTGCGAAATCTATGAAGCGCCTCTTTTTTGTCGTCGTGTTTCGACATGAATATTTTTTTTATTTTTAAAATTTTGACTGAAATATGTTCTCCAGTTTTATATAATATTTTCCTAAATAGCTAAATACGTTTCGTTTCCGCTTGGCAATTACTGCGAAAAATAAAACGCGAATTAAATTTTTACATACTTTATTTGACACATTAATTGTATAGATATTAATAACCTAGCTGATTTTTTTCTAATAATACTTGTTCCGCACAGGAACAAGCAAAACAAGGGCGGTCCGCTGAGTCCGCTCCGGGGGCCGAGAGGCGTAGTAGCGGCCGGAGAAATGCAGCACGGGTGCCTCGTGTAGAGCAGAATATTTCGCTGTGAATGCGAAATTCGTCGTGGAGAAGCGCCGGCCGTCGTCCAAAATTCTCAGCCAGTAGCACAGAAGATTGCAGAGGCTGGATCGTAGATTCACTGCAGTAGTCGGGTCCCGGCAGAAATCGCCAATAGGTATCGGGAGAGAAATAAAACGCAGATTAAAGTGGTCCAACGGGCGTCTAAGTTACCACACCGAAGTGTAATAGGTAACCGCCATACAAAAATCATTTATTACATTATATTAGGTCCTTACATATGAAATTGAGGTTTAGTATGGGAGGAACATAAAGCCGATTTTTTTTTATTATAATACATTTATTTAATCAAAGTATGTACCATTGCTATCTATGCACTTTTGCCATCTCATAGGTAGTTCATCGATTCCTTTACTAAAAAAACCATTCGGACGGGAATCAATAAAATCTTTGAAGGCGGTTTGGACTGCCCCATCGGAGTTGAATTTTTTCCTTTGCAAGAAGTTATCCGAATTTTGAAAAAAATGGTAATCTGTTGGGGCAAGGTCCGGAGAGTACGGTGGATGTCTTAGACATTCCAATTGAAGCTCCTCTAATTTGGTAGCCGTCTGTTTTGCAGTGTGTGGTCTAGCGTTATCATGAAGCAGCAGTGGCCTAGAGCGATTAACCATCCTCGGTTGTTTAGCAGCTAGCTTTTCCATCATGGTTTGCAGTTGCTGACAATAGACATCTGCCGTAATCGTCTGGCCAGATTTAAGAAAGCTGTAGTGAACGACACCAGCACTAGTCCACCAAACGCTCACAAGTAACTTTTTTGGGAGTCAATTTTCGCTTGGGGCATGGTTTGGCTGGTTCGGCAGGGTTCAGCCATTGCGATGAGCGCTTCCGATTATCGTACAGGATCCACTTTTCATCAAAGGTAATGATTCGATTTAAAATCCCTTCATTATTGTGCCGGTTGAGTAATGCAACGCAGCAGTCAACGCGCGTTTGTTGATTTGCTTCACTCAATTCGTGAGGTATCCACCTTTCAAGCTTTTTCACCTTACCAATTTGCTTCAAGTGGATTAAAACAGTTTTATCACTAACACCGTAGCCTGCAGCTAACTCGGATGTGGTTTGCGATGGATCCGCTTCCACAATAGCCTTCAATTCTTCATTATCAACTTTGGTCTCCGGCCGTCCACGGGGCTTGTTCTGCAGGTCGAAATTTCCAGAACGAAAACGTTGGAACCAAAAACGCACTTGTTTTCTTTTGCGGCACCGTCGCCATACACATCATTAATCCTTCGAGCCGTTTCTGCAGCCTGGTGCCACGGTGGAACTCGTACTCGTAAATAACGCGATATTTCAAGTTTTTCATTTTGTAAACTGAGTGACGCAAAGAAAAAAACAATTGAGGAAAAAACAAATGAATTATTATTTTCAAAACACAAATACATGAGTAAATAGCTGTATAAATTTGGATTTGGAATTCCTAACTAAAGAGAAGATATTTGAGATCAAATTTGCCAGTACGGCAAAACGCCAATTTCATATGTAAGGACCTAATATATAGTATTCTCATAAAGTTACAGGAGGTTACGTAACAGCAGATTGCGTAAGCCAATCAGAGGGCAACTCTGCCCGCTGCGACGCGCGCCATCTCGTGGCGCTTCGTGGAACTTCCTCGCCGCATCGGAATGGCTTGCCTTACAGAAAAATATTAATATAAGGTTTTTGTGAGCCCCACGGGGTCAAAAACCATGTCACTTCGCTTGGCCTGACCTTGCAGAAGGCCGTGACGTGGCCATTAGACCTGCAGGGTTGTAGTAGGTAAAGTAATTCAATAAACAAGTTGACCCATGTGGGTTCAGATTTTTATCAATTCGTAAAAGGTAGTAAACTAATTGATACGCGATGCTTTCCATGACTACTGCATAGTACTTGCCTTTACGTGTATTTTGATGCTACTCACGACTATGGACGAGGTAGCTTTATGTACTTATCGCGTTCTTAAGAAAATCTCAAATGGTCAATTTTTCTTCCAAATTAAAAAATGATTCTACATATGTGTATGTATATTCCCCAGATCATGATACAAAAAGATTCATCAGAATCGGACACTTCTGTCGGAAGTTATTTCAATATTTGTATTTACGCCAATATTTGACCCCTGATTTTAATCTGACCGCCAAGTGGCGGCGGTCAGATTAAAATCAGTAAAAATTAGTAAACAAGTGTTTATCAGATTCTAATTACCTATTACCAGTAGATAGGTTTTGACTGAGCGCATCTTTTAGTGATATTTTCAAGTATGTCGGTTAAATATTACTTGCGCAATAAGCCTTCTTTCAAAGGAGGCCGCGGAGAAAAACTTTCTTGTTTATTTTCTCAGGCGTCCCTGTGTAACTTTACATGCGTAGAAGTACATAAGTTTGATAGGTATCCTCGCTAGGAATACTATAAAAAAGGTTTCAGATTGATTTGATATCTGTGAGAGCTGTAATCTCACTTTGATTGATATCCAATAATATTTCAATTATCAGAAAAAATGTGTTTTTTACCATATAACTGCCGATAACTAACTATATCGCGCAGTGTGTGTGTGAATTTACTTGACAACTCATTATTTCAGGTAAATTTATCAAATATTTATGGCCATGTAATGTCATCAAATGTCGCCGGCAACTGATTATGCCAGTATTTAAAGTGACTTTACTTCCATTTTTCAACCAACAAAAAACTGTTCAGATAACAGGGCAAACTTGCGCCTTGCGCAAAATAAAAATACCTCCCGCTTTCTCTTTTTATCGAACAATAAAATGCGACACTCTGTTTTTACATACAGTCATGACGCAACTCTGTCAAGTTCCTGGATTTCAACAAGAAATTCCAAATTCTGAAATAAGAGATATTCATAAGCATTCATAGTTCGATATTATACCAGTATAAAAGACATGTCTGGATCACGCTGTACAACGCATTTGTTTGTTCAAAGCGAGGCGTAATTTTAATTTCCGAGAGCCTAATCTCTCACGGTTCATTCTTTCAATTGCGAGCTCCAGACCTGTCGCCCAGGTTACCGATTTCGACAAGGTATTCACCCCCGACGGTGTCGGGGGCGACCAACTGATGATGATGATATCCTGTTATAAATCAAATATCTGTTCATGACAACAGGGCATCAATGCGCCTTGTGCGCGGAATAAAATTACCTCCCGCCCTCTCTCCTTTATTTGGAACAATGAAATGCGACACTTTTATTAGATACAATTGTAATTCAGTCTCATTAAGATCTCTGAAATTAAAAATTCAATAAATTCCATGACGTTAGAAAACTCTGAGATGTTAAAAAATCTGAAAATTAAGATTTTCATTTAACATTTCTCAATAAAAACATACATACATTTCAGACCACATTGCATAACACATTTCTATTGCTCCCAGCGGGACGCGATTTTATGAGGCTTCTCCTTCTCAATTCATTGCCCCCTCTCGCGGCCCGCTGCCACGGCCGCGACTGAAGGAGACCACCGCGGCCGAAAACCCGCGCGCTGTCTTCGGCACGGTACTCACCCAATCGGGCAGCGGCCCTGAAAGGGGCCATTTTGGAGAACACAATCTCCACTCTGCTCCACATATAACAGAGATTTCTACCCTTTATGTGACGTGGTCGCGCGTCAACTGCAGATCTCAACAGTTCTGCTGCCTAACGGTAGAATCAGGTCTTATTTCTACCCTTTATGTGACGTGGTTGCGCGTCAACTACAGAACTCAACAGTTCTGTTGCCTGACGGTAGAATCAGATCTTATTCTGCCCTGTCCGTAAAAGACATTTCTACCCTTTACGTGACGTGGACGCGCGTCAATTACAGAACTCAACAGTTCTGTTGCCTGACGGTAGAATCAGGTCTTATTTTGTCCTGTTCGTAACAATACTGATTTAACTATTACGTATGCTATTTAAAAAAAAAAAAGCAACAAGAGTAGAAAGTGTGGAAGAATATAAACATATCTATGTTATCTCCACCCTTCTCGCTGTTCTGTTTGCGAAATCCTTAATAGTTTCGTGTATATCGATATGATCTCTATAAATATTGTTAAATTTGCCAACCTTTCCCGACTCATTGTTGAGCGCAGGTAATTTTTCAAAAGATTTAATTTAGAAAACGACCTTTCTGCGCTTGCTACTGTAACTGGCATAGTTAGCAAAATTCGTAATGCTATGGTGATGTCAAATTGTTCAAATATATAAATTCGAGAATTTTCACCACACCATTATTTATTTTTTTTGAAAAAAGATTGACATGAGATAATTTCCTCTCATAAATCATCGGCGTTAATACCCAATGAATCATCTGCTGAAAGTTTTTCCTGCAAATGATTGCAGCTAGTTCTTATCGACTTTGATCTTGGTCATCACTCAGTTTAAATAAAAAATTAAACACGTTGTGATTATTCAACAAATTAAATCTTTCGTATACAGAAGATATAGCTTGATCCAATGTATAAAAAAATACATTAATTTTAGAAGAGGTTTTTCAATCATTTATAGTGTGGTTTCGTGTTTATAATCAAAACCCTTTGGAGTTTTATGGCGTATTAGGGGTCTGGATCTGGAAGTTTCAAATTCAGTCTCGATATCTAATTTTAAGGCAATTTTCATTGCATCATTTACAATTTTCTCAAAATTTTCGTTGATTCTGATTTCTATCAAAAACTTCTTTTATTCCATTAAAGAATCTAAAGCTACTAGCATATTCATATCGATCGAATGTAGAATTTTACTCACAAAATTTACTTTTGTCAATACTAGGTGCAATACATTTAGTGAACAAATAAATGAAAAGGTACATATTTTTTCTGTTGTTTGCGGCTATCACGGTTGTTTACCTTACTTTTATATTATAACCTATATATCATTCTTCTTTGGCATTCTAAACCTAAAATTTTCTCGTGTCCATAACTGGATATTATTGAAGCACGTACACCCAATCATGGACAGAGTGTCCATAAAGTGAACTTCGTTATTTTTATTTTTTCTCATGTATCTATCATACGTCTGTTACTACTAGTATTAATTCATGTTTCTCTATAAATTCCTGTCCGTTCACAAACAATCGGCCAGGAAAAATGTGATTCTCTTGTTTTTTTTTCTTTCCGGTTAGCTTTAAAAGAAGCATTTCGTTAATACTGAATACTTTTGTCTTTTACTTGATTATTCATATTTCCATAACTAGCTGTTCATAATTGGGGGTCCTACACTGGAGTATTTACTGTCCATTGATGGCTGTTCATAATTAGATAATGTCCATAATTGGGAGTCCAACACTGGATTACTACTATCTATTGATGGTGTCTGCGTAGGAGTGTTGTTTTTTTATAATATTTTATTGCACTGAGTATTAAACTGAAATTAAACATTGAATCCTGATTGAGAAAATAATATTTTATTTATGTACCTCCAAAACCCAAAGAATGTGTATTGAAAAATGAAAAAATTACAAAGCAAAAACAAAAAAAATTCGCTTATACTGTCCATGACTGGTGACTACCTTATTATGCTACACTGAGATAATTAGAAAACAAAAACTCGTGCAACAGCGAGATATTTCCAGATTTTTTTTTATAAAATTGGTTTAAAAAGATTTATTACATTTATATTACAAACATACATTTCATTTATAAATGTTATAAATAAATGTATAAGAAATATACAAAGAACCAAATATTAAAAATTACAATTGTATCCTGACAAAGGGACCATGGGCTCTGAAGCATATTGATATTTTTCAATACAAAAGTGGTGAAAACAAAGTTTATTTTTATTAACGAAGATATACAAAGATATACAAAATCATTCTTTTCATCATGAAGATATACAAAATCATTCATATCAAAGGTGTGGGAGAATCTTGCTTCGGAAAACATGCTCAGAGACAAGCAACAGATCAATGTCCAGAGTGATATTGTTCAACATAGCAGTAACTCTTCCAACAGGCATAACCATTGGCAGGTTGGTCCTGTATATTGAAATGTGAAACAATCTATGCGACGCTGTCTAATGTAACCAGGAACATACAAACCAATTCTCCGCATACTTTCAGGATTATCGACCATATTGCGCAACAATCAATAAAAATGCGTAATCAATTACACATTGCTTTTAGTCTCTAATGCCTAGCCATGCATACCCTTGAGAAACTCGATGGGTAAGGCCAAGGATAATGCCCGTACTCTCTCACATTTTATCTTAGTAACATTTTTTGTACTTTCTCTACTATAAGGGAGTACTTAAGCTCATGTGGCCCCCAAATTATCGAGCCACTCTCGAGTCTACTTCGCACCAAGGAGTTGTAAAGAGTTTTCAGTACGGTATTTTCGAAAACCTCAGCTGTATGCAGAACAAATCCTAACATTATCGACGCATTACCACTGACCACCTCTTTGTGATTGTGAAATGTCAGATTAAAAATGTCCTTAGGTTTTCACGACCGTTCAGAATCTTCTGTGTATAGTTTTTTAGGATATTCTGCTGTGTATATATATATATATCTCTGGCCGACGTTTCGGATCCCATTGCAGGGTCCATCATCAGGGCTGATGTGATGGGTGTGTATTGAAGTGTAGGTTAAGTATTGTCGTGCAATACCGTGCTGAAGTCATGGTGTGTCCAAGTTTGTGTTAGGTTAAGTACTGGATTGCAGTACCGTGTCGAAACCAGGGTGTGTGTGTCCATGCATACCAAACAGCACGCACGATTTCAAAGAGAGTCGATGATCATAAAAGAGCATGCAAACTCGGTCATCCGGAAAAATCGGCATTGGCTGAGCACTTTCTAGATACGGGCCACCATTTTTCATTTGAGCCGAAAATCTTAGGAAAGCCCAAAAGTCACCACACGCGCCTGGTCAAAGAAGCAATTGAAATATACAAGCACCCGATAAACATTAATACGGATGACGATCTTAAGAGGCTGCTATACCTGGCGTGTTTTATAATTCTGACAAATGTTGCACTTTTTGGTCACATATAGAGTGCTGGCGTCGAATCCATCGACATCAAAATGCTCATATTTGTTGTTTTGGTACATGCAAATTATCTGAACCAAGCAAACCAAATCATAGAAATGCGCTAACATTAACACCCGACATTCCAATTGCGTAGGGCAATGTCCGTGACCCTTTCTATAATAACGCAAGTTTTGCTAGTTCAACAAATCGCTTGATACATTTCGTGAATACGCGAGTGTATAGGGATGTAATTTACAGGTTTACAATACGACCGTTCGTAAGGCGGCACATTCACTGCAAATGCATATTTCGGCGTTTTTTAACGAAAATGAAATCAATATTTAAAATTGAAATTGAAATGAATCATCTTTTGTAAGACGTAAGACTTTCATGTAAGTAACTTATGTCGAATATTTAAAATTCATTCGCATTAATACAAGTCAAATAAAATGATAATAACTTTAAAAAAATATATTTTTAAAATTTCTGCAAGGTGATTAAAAAACATTTTAAGATCTCCATTACATGTAACATTATGTTATATAAAATGAAGTGTGTATTTAAACTCTATTTTTTAATGTTTTATAACATTTTGTTTAATATCAATGTTAAATAATTTAAATAAAAACCACTTAAAAAAATCATGCGTGTACTTATGTATGCGCTTTAGAAGTTGTACTTAAAAATTAGAATAAAGACAAAATTATATATTGATGATGCTCAAAGTATTGAGTTGTAAAAATCTTCACTGATCTTTATCGAGTTTCATGAAAAGAAATAAAACCCATACTTACAGAAATGTAACCTTAAATATCTAAAAATAATAATTTCGTTGTCTGTCCGTAACTTACTGGAAAAACGACTTTGGATATTTAGAATGTGACAAGCAACCAGCTCTCAACTCAATCAGCGCGGTAACGCAAGAATTGTTATTAATTACTATATAGTCGTACACCCGTGAAAATATGGTTAAGTATAAAGAGAATATAGAAATAAAAAAATTCTGAATTATCATTTCAAAACGTAAGACTTTCATGAAAGTAACTTATATCGAATTTTTAAAATTAATTCGCATTAATAAAAGTCAAATAAAATGATAATCAAACAATTTTTATTAATCAATTAGAAAAGACATACAGAAAAAATCAAATTAACAAAAAAATATTTTAAATGCCACCTGGACTCGAACCACGGACCTCCAATTCTAACCGGGAATGGCGCGTTATCCAATTTCGCCACGGCACTCTGGTAAGTTAACGAAAATTTTTCAACCTTATATGTAGTCTCTTTTTTTTAAATTGATTAACATTTTTATTCCATTTCCAGGTTTAATAGACTCGGTAGACCTGTGTTACTGCATGGTTACGGAAGGGTTAAATACAAAATGTATCAATCTAATTGGGAAGGCATCCACAACGGCCACCAGCGGGGAAATGTTGACCGCCTATAATCTGCAGCTATTCCTTGGCCAAAGGCAGCAGACGGGATGCAGCACAGGCGAGTCAACTTTCTTCAGCAGGAGAACCCCTGGCTGCTGGAGAGACGTACTTGGACCATCAAATTTCTTACTTGGACCGCAAAAAATGTTGAATTTTTTTAACGTATTGCCAGCAATCGACCATGCTGTATGCACACTGAAAAACTGACGGTTAAATTTCTTCGCGTTTGGTCACAATCTTCAAATATGTGTGAAAAACATAACGCAAATTTTCTTACTTGGACCAGCAAATTTCTTACTTGGACCGCAAAAAATTTGATTTTTTTTATCGCATTGCCAGCAATGGACCGTGCGGTATGCACACTGTTTAAATAATGGTTAAATTTTTTCACGTTTGGTCACAATCTTCAAATATGTGTGAAACACATAACGCAAATTTTCTTACTTGGACCAGCAAATTTCTTACTAGGACCGCAAAAATGTTGAATTTTTTTATCGCATTGCCAGCAATATTTCTCACTTGGACCAGCAAATTTCTTACTTGGACCGCAAAAAATGTTGGATTTTTTTTATCGCATTGCCAGCAATGGACCGTGCGGTATACACACTGTTAAAATGACGTTTAAATTTCTTCGCGTTTGGTCAAAATCTTCAAATACGTGAGAAACACATAACGCAAATTTTCTCACTTGGACCAGCAAATTTCTTAGTTGGACCGCAAAAAATGTTGAATTTTTTAATCGCATTGCCAGCAATCGACCATGCTGTATGCACACTGAAAAACTGACGGTTAAATTTCTTCGCGTTTGGTCACAATCTTCAAATATGTGTGGAACACATAACGCAAATTTTCTTAATTGGACCAGCAAATTTCTTACTTGGACCGCAAAAAATGTTGAATTCTTTTATCGCATTGCCAGCAAATTTTCTCACTTGGACCAGCAAATTTCTTAATTGGACCGCAAAAAATGTTGGATTTCTTTTATCGCATTGCCAGCAATGGACCGTGCGGTATGCACACTTTTCAAATGAAGTTTAAATTTCTTCGCGTTTGGTCACAATATTCAAATATGTGTGAAACACATAACGCAAATTTTCTTACTTGAACCAGCAAATTTCTTACTAGGACCGCAAACAATGTTGAATTTTTTTATCGCATTGCCAGCTATATTTCTCACTTGGACCAGCAAATTTCTTACTTGGACCGCAAAAAATGTTGAATTTTTTTTATCGCATTGCCAGCAATGGACCGTGCGGTATGCACACTTTTCAAATGACGTTTAAATTTCTTCGTGTTTGGTCAAAATCTTCAAATACGTGAGAAACACATAACGCAAATTTTCTCACTTGGGCCAGCAAATTTCTTACTAGGAACGCAAAAAATGTTGAATTTTTTTAACGCATTGCCAGCAAATTTCTTAGTTGGACCGCAAAAAATGTTGGATTTTTTTTTTATCGCATTGCCAGCAATGGACCGTGCGGTATGCACACTGTTAAAATGACGTTTAAATTTCTTCGCGTTTGGTCACAATCTACACATACGTGAGAAACACATAACGCAAATTTTCTCGCTTGGACCAGCAAATTTCTTACTTGGACCGCAAAAAATGTTGAATTTTTTTATCGCATTGCCAGCAATCGACCATGCTGTATGCACACTGAAAACTGACGTTTAAATTTCTTCGCGTTTGGTCACAATCTTCAAATATGTGTGAAACACATAACGCAAATTTTCTTACTTGGACCAGCAAATTTCTTACTTGGACCGCAAAAAATGTTGAATTTTTTTATCGCATTGCCAGCTATATTTCTCACTTGGACCAGCAAATTTCTTACTTGGACCGCAAAAAATGTTGAATTTTTTTTATCGCATCGCCAGCAATGGACGGTGCGGTATGCACACTGTTAAAATAACGTAAAAATTTCTTCGCGTTTGGTCAAAATCTTCAAATACGTGAGAAACACATAACGCAAATTTTCTCACTTGGACCAGCAAATTTCTTAGTTGGACCGCAAAAAATGTTGAATTTTTTTATCGAATTGCCAACAATCGACCATGTTGTATGCACACTGAAAAACTGACGGTTAAATTTCTTCGCGTTTGATCACAATCTTCAAATATGTGTAAAACACATAACGCAAATTTTTTTAATTGGGCCAGCGAATTTCTTACTTGGACCGCAAAAAATGTTGAATTTTTTTTATCGCA